>JACJUY010004656.1:0-68793 GCA_014220935.1 Platorchestia sp. MABIK
TGGGGGCATGCGAGGAAGTTAAGTATGCAAAAGATTATTCGTGTCAGAATTGGGAGACCTGTGGATGGCACTGGGTCCAATACCGCAGGACTTCGACCCCGCCCACCCCTCTCCTTCCACCTCCGAGTTGCTACATGAAGTTGCCATTCGCGCCAATTTTTTAACTATGTAGTACTACTGAGGTTTATTAACCTATCTGTTCGGTTTACAGTTATTATTAATCACTGCATTATAACCACTACAAGTACTTAGTAAGTGGATACTATAGTGGAATACCAAATTTAACCTGCATTAAATCAATGTAAAACGTTATGACAACGACCGCTGGTGTTTGGCCATTCGACCCTTTATCTCGGCACTCAAAAACAGGGATTCTCTAACTTTTTTAACTTAATCGGAAACTAACTGAACTTGGCCTACCCTAACCCAACCTAACCTAACCTAACCTACTTAACCTAACTTAAGTTAACTTACCTAACCTAAATTACCCTAACCTAACAATGCTGTAGCTGCTCGGAGGTGGTGCTGTAGCTGCTCGGAGGTGGAGGGAGAGGGGTGGGCGGGGTTGAAATCCTGCGGCATTGGACTCTGTTCAGCCGGGATCTCAGCCATCCGAGGCCCAACCTGCTCTTCATTTTCCTCAAAACCTGTTGCAGACGAAGAAAATTCAAAGGTTCTCCCGTCCCAAACTAAGCGGCTTGTGTAAATCCAAAGTCCACTCTCTATGCTGTTGATCAGATCTCTGTCTCCTCTGTACAAGTAGTTATTTACTCATAAATCAATTCCTACAACAAAGGTCATATTTTCATAAAACCATGGATGCCAATTTTTTGCTAGCATTTCAAGGATTTTAATTTAGTTTATGGATAAGAGCGATTGTCTCGATTTTGGTCGTGAGCTTGGAAATAAGTAGATGATTTAACGTTTTTTCTGGTGCAAATTCGTTTATTCTTAACTTCCCCTAATATTGGGACTTATGTTGGCCGATATTGATTTTAATGCACTCACGGAAATTAAAAATTTAGTTTCCAAGAATCGGTAGAAGAACATATTTAAAGACGTTTCACGTGAATGACATTTTGCTCGCCAATGCTTAACTTTCGAGATATAACAATTATTACGTTCAGGTAGGAATAACATTATATAGTCGGTTGCGTAGTCGCCGCATTGTTGGAACACGCCCACTTTTCTGGCGGAATAAACAGCATCGGTTTGGCTAAGTTAAGGTAAGCTATTTTAGGTTTATTTAGGCTAGTTTAGGTTAGTTTATTCAACTAACCTAACGTTGCCTAATCTAACCTCACCCATCGTTACGTCAATACCGTATAACAGCATATTTACGTGTCTGTTCACTTTTATATACGACGTTCGTATAACTTCAAAGTTGAATAACTCGAAAATTACGAGTCAGCAAGAAAAATGTCATTCATGTAACAACGTTTTTGAATGAGCTCCTTTAGTGATTCGTGTGAACCAAATTTTTAATTTCCGTGAGCTCATTAAAATCAATATTGACTCTTATAGTATTATTGGACGCTCTATATGAATATCCTTCTTATCGCTGAGTGTCCAATGAATAAAAATGAAAAAATTTCCCGAATGTCGACCTCATAGTCGTAGACGGAAAATAATTTAACATTTTACCTATAACATCAATTCCTCATATCACTAGATCCTATGTTTGTGTGCTCATATTTCAATACAAGTACGCACTAACGAGAGTGTTTTCAACAATGTGTCACTAGGATTATATTTTCTTTGTTACTTATATTTATTTGCATTGTCAAAATCAGATTTACGCAAGGAAGGTTACACATTTTTTCCTGCTTTTTTCTGTCATTTTTGTTTCGACAATTGACATGGGTATTACGATACCGATGTGAATCAACTAAAGATCTTAATGTTGAGATGTTTTAAAAACCAATGTTGAACATTTCATGTATTAAACTTTATTGGAAATAAACAATTTTTCTTTCTCCCCTCAGGGTGATAAAACTAGTGTATCTATGGGAATTAGCGCTCCCAGGGGGATTATGTGAGGGCTGGAGCTAAAGGTTAGGTAGGCTCTCTTTTTGTTGAAACAGAATAGGTTTTTGTTCTGTTACGGACCATCTTTTTTCGGTTCACTGCTGTCCTGTTTTTCAACACCTACTACTTTCTTCTTCAACTTTTTCTTGTTTCATGAACTTCTTTCTTAGGTTACTGTTTCTATGCACCTTGTGTATAGATTCCGCGTTCCCTCAACTCCATAGTAAATGGTGCCTTCTTCCTTCCTCTCTTTGAACATCTTTGTCGTGGTATAGGGAGGCTAAAACTTTCTTATATAATAATAATAATAATAATAATTATAATAATAATAATAATAGTAATAATAACTGTTTTTCTTTCTTTCCATGTGATCTCCACCTGAACACATTCCACGTCTGACGATTGGTGTAATACATTTTTTATACATCTATGTATTAAATATATATATGGTTATACATATATTTTTATATTTATAATCATACTTTCTGCTCCTATCTTCCCTTGTTAAAAAAAATTGTGAGCTATCAGTCTAGTTAGAGGAAGGTGTCAGTTTTCGATTGAAATTAAATTGAAACTTTCAGGTGCGATAGGTTAGAAATTAGAGCCGACTCAAAGTGAGTGTTTTCAGAAGTAGGGGCCGCATTTGCGTCATCAAAATGCGCTTCGTTCTTGCCGCGGCCATCCCTCCTAGAATGTGTCAGGCCCCTCTGGACCTGACACATTCTAGGAGGGGAATAAGGGAGCTTCGCTCCTATCATTCTTGATAAAACATAAAGTTTTGAGCTATTTATCTAGTTAGAGAAAGGTGTTAGATTTAAAGTGATGCTAAATTGAAAATTTTAGATGAAATAGGTAAAAAATTTGGGATAGTTAAAAATGAGTGTTTTCAGATGAGGGGACCTTATTGGGAAGGAGGTTGAAGGTCGCTGAAGAGTAACTCCCCTCTCTCCGAGCGAGGACAAAAATTCTGTTATACATGAGCGAACATAAAATTGGATGGGGTTCATTTTGAGACTAAAGTGAATTTCTTAGAAGCCATTGGTTAGAAATTACCCAATCTCCAGAGAAAAAGTACCGTTCAAATGAGCGTTCGTGCTACGGTCGAAAATTCGCACTCTGGTTCTATAGCCGCGGGAAAAAAGGCATTTTATTTCACCGCAACAAATTATAAATAATAAAAGTATCTTTATACACTAACTGAGCGATTAATGTAGTTAAACGCTTGCAAAACTTCAACAGTTGTTATAGTATCTCCAGAAATTATGTCGACAAGTCAACAGCTACATAATTTGGACAATTATTTTGGTTTTACTGGCAATAAACTTAGGTCCCCTTGCGACATTTCTCTCGATGTAATGCAAATAATCTAGAAATTTTTTTGAAAGAAAAGTTTTAGCTATTGTCTTGACGCTCACTAAGTACTATCACTCATCGGGTGTTTTTTATTCTTTCCGCCAACTGCTCTCGCTGAGAAAAGACCTTATGATGAATTTTTTCTGACGAGATGGCATGTTTCCACGCTTAATAGGGGCAAGTTACCATACAATTAGTTTAGTATCAATTTTGTTTCGATCAGTGTGGGTTAGATTTGATAGGATTTTGTCTTTCGTGGGAACTTCAATTAGACTCCCTTATTAATTCTGGTAAGTGATCTGCTTATGGAACACATGACCAGTGGCTTAGTGCCATAGGAATCTTCCATGTCTAGTAGCAGGCTCTGCCGTTTTTAACGATATATTTTCAATTCATGTAACTTACGTTCGCACCTGAGTTTTTCTGTTGACCTTCATGGAAAAAAACAATTTGGTCGGCTGTTTTTTCGAATTTGGCTTTGCAACAGCGTGGCCGTGGAGAGCCTAGGCTAGCAAGAGGCTCTCTCTGTCTCTCTCTCTTTCTCTCTCAGCTGTGAGTGGCTGACTCACTGGCTGAGGCTCAGCAGCCATTGTTCAGTAGATCATTTGGCTCCGTGTGAGTTAGTTTGCGTCGCTCGTAAAGAGATAAACGGGCATCTTTCGCGGATTAAATGCTACGATTTGGTTAATGTCTAACAGTTTTTTTGTTCTAAGAAAAATATTCTTTCATGATTTTCAAGCATAGTACATGAACGTGAATTTTTGCGAAGAGTACATTTAGTTAAGTCTTCGATGATTGGTGCCTTTTAGTTAGTGATGTACGAGTCTTCCTTCGGTCGCCAGTAGAAGTGTAGGCCAATACAACAGGCACTTCGTTTAGTTGTGTCTAATTTTCTCATAGTTGGCTCTCATTTCAATAAAAATCCTTTACAAGAAATGTGAAATAGATTTTTTTATTTCATGCTATTCGAAAGTAATCGATTTAAAGCTCGCCGTGCATGGCCAGCTGATAAATATCCGTTGGAGCATTAGAAAATTTTTGCTTTGTTCCTAGGATGACAATTATGTGCTGCTGCTGGGGATGATTACCAAGCTGCATGTTTGAGATATTATAAACTACTCGAAATATTGCGATCAGAATTGTGCTTTGAGAGTGGAAAGTAGTCACTCGGAGACAGGATGCTGAGACAAGTATGCAAATGACTCATGGTGGAAAACCTCAAAATATAACGAAATCCTAAATTCGGGGACTGAAATTTATTGGCCACAAATTTTGGATAGGTAGATGGAATTGAATGAAATACTTCCTAAAATTTGGTCATCAGTTACAAAAATGGCTCAAGTTCAATATTTCTTTTAATATTTAGGAAAAAGTTGTGTAGTGTTAGTTTAAAATTTTTATTGTGTTCAAGCCTTGGTAGAGCAGTCTTGCTGAACTTCTGATTTGACATAAAATTCTGCAACTGGCGTGAAGTGACAGTAATGTCTCTTTTAAATTATATAGTTGTTTGCTGAATTTCTTTATGTAGGGTTATTATCTTGAATGAAGTTTAGATTAAATTCAACTCCAATAATGTAATAAATTAGGTGATTTTTGTATATCATGTATACTGATTTCTTGACATATACTATTAAATACTGAAGTAAATTAATGTAATACATCATTCCATTTTCCATAAAATTAAATCGAAGTAACTTGTTACAGAGTATATTTGATGGTAAATTTGCTCTTCTAGTAAAATTAATTATAGGTACACCTAAACATACATTATACAAGACGTAAAAACCTGTTTGGATGGTTTAGTGATGACAGTTTTCTATGTAGATCTTAAACTAATTAGTTTTGTATCGAAGAGCACTTACATACGAGTTATTATGAAGCACGGGTGAACCTGAGACGGCGTGGTGCTGACATCTTGACATTTTATTTTGCTCGAGTAGATGCGAGTTGCGCAACTGTGTCCGGGGCTTGTTTTCATATGCAAACATTTGACGGACGTCGCGGTTGTGAACGCATGTTGAGCGCTGTTCAGCAGCTCCTGTCGTGTGTAACGGGGGCTAGAGTGATTACACCAGCCGAGTTTGATATCGCTCAACACTTTGACCGCAATTGGTAAAACGGAGGTTCAATAATCAACTCAAATTTAAAGTCAATTGTAATAAGCAATTTAGAAGCAGCCATCATTATCGGGATCATGCCCTTATTTAGCTTTAATTAGTGATTTATGAAAATTGAGTTTGTGATTACTGTTCGGTCAGCAGCATTATGAAAACCCCCTCCGTGGCCACCGGTGGCGCACGTTGCGGTCAAAGTGTTAATGCAAGAAAAATTAAATGAAAGACGTTTTTTCTTGTTCCGTGAGGTGTGATTCGCTTTTATTAGCGTGGCGTAACCTCCTAAAGAACATTCGGCGCGGGTTTCGTCTCTCTTGTATCTCGGTACGTGGGCTAGTCCTATCGGTTTTCTTCACGCGCCGAGATGGGAATTTCCTACATGACTGATTTTGACCTAATAGGCCTAGAAGACAAGAATCACTCGTCAGAAATGTTATGAGTAACTCGACATTTCGAAGCGACTGGCGGGACACCCTCGAAGTGCGCTTCACTTAGCAGAAGCAATTTGCTGGGTTCGCTTCTTCATGTTGGTTGCCCTGTTTATCTAGCTAGCTAGGCCTTGCTGTTTCAAGCTAAGTCCTGCTCTGATTCGTTGTCAACTTCCCTGTTTGGCGAGAGACCTGAAAAGCTTCTTTCGATTCATGCACACCTTTCTAAATGAACTTGGCTCGTATGATATGAAATAGATTTGAGTTTTGTGCTCATGGTTGTTGTCTCAGGTCAAAATCAATTGATTTTCAAAAATGTAGAGTAAATAGAATACTCAGTTGTGATACGTGCCCTATTATCGGTTTTATCCGCTATTGAGTTAAAGTCTAAAAGAAGATGAGTGTTAATTTTTCATTCCGTGAATCGTGTTACGAATTTCCGGGGGAACAGCCCCACTGGAGAGACCACAATTTCATGTGGAAATCAGTGCTCTCAAGGGAACGATATAAAGTTTGGGTAAACGCTCCTATTGTTGAAATAAATTTTGTTGTGTTTTGTTTTGAATCACCTTTTTTTCGGTTGACTGCTTCCTTTTTTTCCAGCACCCATTTCTTTCTTCACCTTTCATCATTGTTCATGACTTCATTTCAAAAACTTCTTCCACTCTTGCTGTTTCTATGCACAGAGAGTGGAGACACACCTTGTGGGTTGAAATATTCGTTTCCGTATTTCCATAGTAAGTGAAGCCTTCCTGTCGTAACACGTTCCCCGCGTATCGGTACATACGTGTACCACTTAAATTTCTCATTCAAGAACTGGGTCAAGTGAATGACATTTCATCTGTTTCACGACCTTTTTAAAATATAGTTATCATACGAGGTGAAATGTACCGTGCAATTGTATTTTTCATATTTCTTGAAAAGTACATAATGTGTTTGAGCAGTAAAATCGATTTCTCGATTCTCCTACAGAGTTCTACATACAACCTAGTCAATCCAACGGTAAACAACCGCAAAAACGCTGTGAACGTGTTAAATACATTTTTTTCAGTTAAGGAAGCTCAGATTACCTTTGAATTTATTTCAAATATGAAATATTTAGTAGTATCAACGAGCAAAGCAGCTTATGATATTACAGGTTCTCTGTGTGCAACACGAGAAAAATCGGTTTTCAAAACCCTTTTTTCCAATGAGTTCACGTACTCATGGAATTTTTTCAGCTCTATTGTGCCACAATGTATTAAAACTTGCGCTTGCTCGTGGAGTCCAAATTATATAACCCGGTGATGCCACACGAAATATATGGTTAGCTAGACTCTAACTGGTGACATGGCTGCTTAGTTCATGACCCAGGTTGTAGGCACTTTCTATGCATCAACGTTTTTGCGGGATTTACAACTATTAAATCTATGAGAATGAAGCCCTCTCAAAGGAAAAATGTGTGGTCGCGAGCTGGAGGTTAGGTATGCCTTCTTTTTGTTAAAATAGAATAGATTTTTTATTTTCTAACGAACCCTCTGTTTTTTCTGTTCATTGCTGGCCTTTTGTTCAGCACCTCTGATTTTCTTCAACGTTTATCTGGTTTCATAACCTTCCTTCCCAATGTACTGTTTCGATGCGCAGAGGATCTTGTGGTGAAACACACCTTGCGTATATGTTCCGCGTTTCCATGCTACATGGTGCTTTCATCCTTCCTCTCTTGGAACATCTTTTTTAATGATGAGTGAAGCCAAAACTAACTTATAATCTAATCATGCATCATCTTTTGGGTGTTGGGAGTTCAGCGAAGACCAAAATGAAACAGTTTTTAGGATTATGACTGTGCAGTGTTAAGGTGTTGAGAGTCAGGGCTAAACAAGTGCATGATGTTTCAAGCTGTGGTCGAGGTATTAGTGGATCGAGCAAAAGTAATGCGCCATTCTGGAACTTGTGTGCTTCAACGTGTCTAAGAACCCATGCACTGCTCGAATCTAGGACCTATAGGTTCTGCTCGAATTTAGAACCTGTAGGTTCTGCTCGAATCTAGAACCTGTAGGTTCTGCTCGAATCTAGAACCTGTAGGTTCTGCTCGAATCTAGAACCTGTAGGTTCTGCTCGAATCTAGAACCTGGGGACTCTGTTTGTCTGTGTTTACAGAACTTAGGTACTGCGCATGTCTTGGGACAAGTTAGTGCGCATTGCTACAAGCTAGGTAGGTAGAGCGAGTGCCCTGTAGAGCAGTGCGCCGTAATGCGCGTGCGAGCACCGATAGCACGAGTGAGTCACCGGAAATCTCGATCGCCTTCATTCTGCAGGGCAGGTCGTCGCGCTGTCTTGTGCTGGGGCTGCTGTTTGGTTGCTGTGAGACTGTCAACCCTGTTATTATTTCATAGGTATCCGCGTTGTCTTCGTTAAATTTTCTTGGTAAGAGCAATTGTAGGTGTTTGTGTAGGTTAACAAGTTTTTACAGAAGTATTCACAGAAGTTTGATTTGTTATTAGATAAGCCGTATTTTACATTCTTTACTTCTCTTTCTCTCCCTCTTTAGGAGATGGGCGTACCGTGCAACCGACCTCATGCACTAGTGATTTCATACTACACAATTTATTCGCAGTGCACCGTATCGAATCATAGAGAAGCTTACGCCTTCATTTGCCAGCGTAGGGTGCTGTGCCAACCGAGATGCCCAAATTTTACACCCTCGTGATGTCTCTTGAACTTAAATTTCACTGAGTTTCTTTGTCATGGTCGCTTCATTGATTGGAAACAGACTTAAGTCTCAAATAAATAATATGATCGAAATTATTGAGTTTGTGTATCTGCGACTGAGTTTCACCTGGTCATCACTTATTCTTCAGCATTGTTTCTTACTAGAAATCGTGTTTTGCACTTGGGATTGTTATTTACTTTTTTTATATGGTACAACTTTCGGCGATGATGTTCGCTGAGGAAGTAGCTTCTAGTCAAAGTGTGGTGGCGCTTGTGCGCCGCGAAGTCAGGAGCAATGTTAATGCTCCCAAGTTTATGGTTCTATGTACAACTTCTCTTCTATAGCTAGGATTTTACTTTCAATTAAGTAATAAGTAGGTTTGTCTCCCTTTCGGGTATACGGCTAGAGCACCGTTCTGGTGAATCATAGCAGTTTGTGTTGGTTTCAATTTTTGAACTTTTATACGAGGTTAAAATGACATTTGCAGTCGACCGTATCCAATTTTTCTGATTATTGTGACACAAAATTATTTATTTTCTGGTCTATTCATCCCGGTTAATTTGTTTTGATTAGATTTGTTTACGAGTAAATCTCACTCGATATCATCTTACGGGGCTTTCTTGTAAAATCTGATGAGTGTTAGAACTGTTTGAATTCCCAGGAGCCCCCTCAGGGGGATACAGCTATTGTATCCAATGGAAATATAGCACTCCCAGGGGGAAATGTGTGAGGGCCCGAGCTGAGTTAGGTAGGCCTTTTTATTGAAATAGAATGTTTTTTGTGTTGAGGACCACCTTTTTCGGTTCACTCTTGTCCTGTTTGTCAGCAGCTACTACTTTCCTCTTCAACTTTTATCTTGTTTCATGAACTTCTTTCCCAACTTACGGTTTCTATGCCTATTCTGCATAGATTCCTGGTTCCCTCATATCCATACTAAATGGTGCCTTCCTCTCTTCTGAACGTTTTTTTAGCGGTTAGGGAGGCTCAAACTAAATCTAATCTAATTCCCTGGAGCTGTCGATCTCAACGAGCTCGGTAACTGACAACCTTCTACGTGTAAATATCACAAATACCAGTCAGAATTTAGCTAACGTCAAAAACGTGGAGAGGAATTTTGCGTGTGATAATTTAGCGAAATCCTGCAATGGATTTGTGAATTGCAACTGGTGTGTTAAGAGTCGCCTCACTTGCTACATTTTACAATGATCTTTGGAGCATCTGGACAAGGGCCCGTTGGCCCGTGAGAAGCGTTGGTGTCCGTTGTGAGTAGTGATGTACCGATACCATTTTTTTGGCCGATACCGATACCCATTTTTTGACCGATTCCGATACTTGGAAATACCGATACTTTGACCGATACTACTACCGATACCGATACTTTTGCAATTATATTAAAATAAAAATCATTATAAGCCATACATGGGTGTTATAATAAAATTATTTGCTAATTTATCTAATAATATAACAATATTGACTATAAAGTTTTCGATTAGGAATGATAAAACTGCTCTTGCTATGTTAACTACATTGTTTGATTCGTTTCCCGCACAAAGTTTTTCGATTGCGTCATCTTTCCGCTTTATTTCTTATGATACCGTTATCAGCATGTATGAACAAATCAACTGAGGTTATTATACGACTAAATAAATTAAAAATATTTTTCTCCATTTACAGGCGTAAACTAGTAATATAATGTAGCATTTAGTCTCAGAAATAGCAGCGTGAACGCAAGTAATAAACGTATGTACTAACACACACAGTGTGCAGACGCAAACACGGCTCTTTTCGGTTTGGGTTCCTATCGAATTTTAATATTTTTTTTCGCCAAAGTATGTATTTTGGTGCGAAAAACACGAAAACGATAACCATTTTGTGCAGAAATTATTTATTAAGCCTGAAATTTGCTTATATCCATTCACATTTTATGAAAATACTGCGTTTTCTCAGGACGTTTTCGCCACGCAAATTCACACAGAAATGAGTCAACCATTTGTCGGTGAGTGCCTCCCTGTTTTTTTTTTCATTTTTAGACTATGCTATACACTCTCAATCATTTGAGTGTGTGCACCTGTTGCAGGGTCCACCAAGTTTTCGCCATAATTAACAGTGAGGTGTTTGAAATTATACCCTTGGTTAGGTTAGGAACACTTAATGAATAATTTCTCCACAAAATAGTCATCATTTTCGTGTTTTTCACACCAAAATACATAATGTAGCAAAAAGAAGACATTAAGGGATCAACTACCCTGTTTTTCACTTAATTTACCGAATTTTTCAAATTTCACTGTTCACGTTTCTATTGCATCTAGAGAAACGAAATTGAATACTGATGTGTAAAATTGAATTCTGTACACATTTTATCCTATGAAAATTTTTGATTTTCGCAATAGAAAAAAGTTATTGTGCGAACATAAGAAAAAATGTATATACTTGCGCAAAACTTTTCCCGCTGTACAATTTTTACGTAGAAGCACAATTTTTTTCGAATTTCGAACTAGAAAAAAGTTATTGTTACAATGTCCAACAATTACGATTTTCTATCGCGATAATCGAAAATTTTCGTAAAAGCAAATGTGTTAAGAATTTAATTTTACATATCTGTATTCATTTTCGTTCACCTAGTTGCAATATAAATGTGTAAGCTGAGAATAGAGAAAGAATGTAGGATTACCTGAGGAAGAAATTTTGGGACAAATGTAACAATAAATTTTTTTCTAATTCGAAATTCAAAAAAAAATCTTTCGTTACGAGGTTTCTAAAGCCCTTCCGCGTCGAATGAGACCACAATCGCGCTTCTACGTTAAAAATTACCGAGTGGGAAAATTTTTGCGCAGGTTTGTACATTTTTTCCTATGTTCGCACAATGACTTTTTTTCTATTGCGAAAATCGAAAATTTTTGTAGGAGAAAATGTGTTCAGATTTCAATTTAACAAATCTGTATTCATTTTCGTTTCTCTAGATGCAATAGCAACGTAAATGGTGAAATTTGAAAAAATCGGTATATTAGGTAAAATACAGGATAGTAGATCCCCTTAAAATTCGATAGGCCTCAAAACCGAAAAGATCTGCAAATACGCAACCAACTATAAGATTGTTCGTGAATTTTTCAAGCATCTTAAAATAGAAGAAAAACGCAAGATTAGTAATGTACTGCGATTTGCATGCTGAATTAAAATAGAATTTTCAGCTACTTCTATATTAAATTTACAAAAACTTTAAAATGCGCCTTCAACTTTATTTATTTGGTTTGATTTTTGTTAGGCTGTCACATACGTTAAGAAATGAAAATTGGGTCAAACTGTATAGATTTTAGTCGTAAAACTATAATAATTTTATGTCGCTACTGCGTTTTTACTGTGTTTAACTATTCATACTTCATAGATTTCCCTCACTGACCGTACGTGACTCATCGGGAGTTAAAAGTAGTAAATTCAGTTAGCGGGCCTGATTAAATGCGGTGATTCAACAGTTAGCTAACTAATTTACTAGGTATGAATAGGCTCTTTAGTTGATAACTAGTGCGCACGACCCGCCAAAAATGACGGGATTCAATACCTTCTTGAACAAATTTTCCAGACGTGAATGACTAACAAATATATTTCTCAAAACAGTACCCGTGATAAATATTATTGCACTTGCGCACTGGTGAAACTCGTATCACAGATAAGGTCATTATGACCACATTTATGAGCGTGACAGAGAAGCGGACTCCAAACAAATAAACCAAGGGTATATTTAGGGAGTAGCAGGACCCGTGGAAATTCTATGGACAATGCCATCGTTAAGCTAGGTGGACCCGAGAAAAAATTCCGTCAACATTACTCAACCTTTCCTGTCCTGTCCTAACCTATTCTAACCGAAGCTATCCTGATAAAATATCAAACATATCAATGCATGTAAGGGCTATCTTTCAATGTTACACTGAGATATTCGGTATTCATGATACCGCACACTCAGACATCCTATGTTTCTTAAGAAGCGGACACCAAACAAATGCATCAATAATTATATAAATAAACACACAACGGGTATTATTAGGTCAGATACTTTTACTTTCACGATTTATGACTTTCATTTTCATGATAAAATACGTATTATTGGAAAGTATCGTTAAAGTATCGGCGGAATTTTGTCCCTCAGGGGGATACAACTATTGTATCTATGGGAACTAGCGCTCCCAGGGGGCAAATGTGAGGACCCCCCTAGCTAACGGTTAACGCAGCGAAACGCAACGAAACTCAACGATACTCAAAGAAGCGCAACGAACCTCAACGAACCTCAACGAACCTCAACGAACCTCAACGAAACTCAACGAAACTCAACGAAACTCAACGAAACTCAACGAAACGCAACGAAACGCAACGTAACGCTGCTTACGACCTACTTTAAATGTCCCAGTAACTTTGTTTTTGCAATTGAATTACCTGTAATGAAAAACTGTTAAATTGATCGGTTTAACTTTGGCCTGAAGGCCAAAGCGACAGCTAAATAGTTTATGACCGAAGCTGTCGTTAAATGAGTTATTATTATTATTTTGCCGATACCGATACCAGTAAAAATGGCCGATACTGCCGATACCGATACATCGATACATCACTAGTTGTGAGAGTTCCGCGTATTGGCCACTTGACTGCCTCGTGCACCTGATGCGCATGTCTCAACTGGCCCCTACGTGCAAACCAGCAATCAACGGGGAAAAAGCCTTAGCCGTAGCTCAAAAATTGTAGCGGTTCTGTCAAAAATTTCATCATTTCGTGGTAGTTTGTTGAATGAATGTTTTGCTCCGTCGAGGTGACGCTCTCGATTGCACGTGGCTATTCGCGCGCTGTGTTATCTGCAGAAGCAAGGCCTGCGTTTGGCAAGCACGTATTACTGCCTTGCGGCGCATACTGCGTGTGTGGGGGGGGAGGGGGGCACTGGGGGAGCTGTGTGTGTGTGTGTGCCAGCAGCTTGCGCTGTACCGTTCCTGACATGATTGAACTTGTACGATCCCCCCAAAAAAACTGAATCGAAAGAGTAACGACAGAATGCGCTGCAAGGTACAGTGTGCACTTCATCGATGCCTGTAGCAGAGCGCATCAAGGCTAACCCTCGACCAGGCCACGGAGAGCTTCGGCTACTAACTGCTGCACGCCTGACAAAACGTGACGGAGAAGGAAATGAAGAACAACTCGCTTCTTCGTTTCACGTGTTGAAGTGCGAGAGTAAACAATAATTGCCGCGAAAAAATCGCCTACGCTTCCTCGTTCTCCGTATATTTATTTTCATCTTGCGTATATTTTATACCGAAATAGTAGAAGCGTACATTGTTATCAGCTTATAACCTACCTTATTGTTTATCATCAATTTTTTTTCGATCAGAAACTAACTAAACAAGATTCGAAGCGGACACTTAAGTGTCCAATTTGAAGTTTTTTTTTTGTAATTCATTTAGTAATGGCATAAATGTGTCAACAATTTCTAAAGCCTTTTGTTGGAGCATGAAGAGCTCCTTCCTTACTGGTCGAATAGCTGGCGTTCAACTCTGTTTTTTTCATTAGTCAGAAAATGGATACTCTTCAGCGTATCATGGCGATTTTACGCTCATCAGGCGATAGGTATATTTCCTATCTTTTCTCAAGTGAACTAAATTGATTATTTATCACGTTGTCAATGGTCATAGAAAGCGTGGCATTTCCAAGATAGGTTCAGAGACGCTGCTAATTTTACGTCGTTGACTTGAAAGCTGTCCTTTACTGCGGCAACTTTCATGGTTTTTGCTCTCGTAAATCTGCGCTGCTTCTCTCACTGGAAGAGCAGCCACAACGCTCTTGATTTGTCTTCGTCTCCTGAACATCGGTTATTTCTTCATCTTTCTTTGAGGTGTGCATTCTTCATCTTAGTAGGCACCTCAAATTCAATGTTGCCTTCGCAATAAAGTATGGTGCAAATAGAAACAAAATTATCATTCTCCAAGTTATTATCCAAGAGTTTACAATCCTCATGTTCCCCTTACTAGCATGTAAGAAACTCGAGTGAATGGACTGTAACATTTGCGTCTTTATTTTGAACCTTGTTTTTATCTCAGTGGTCGCAATCATCCTTCTCTTAGACACAAATCTGCAGCTGTTTTTAACTTACGAAAACATGGCTATTTTTGTGGACGAAGTTGGAGCCGTTCTATAATTTGACAAGCCTGCTACTATAGTTTATATATAACATCATTCCTTTCCTAGTGGTATCGCTGTAATTTTTTTCTCGAAGAGATAATTGTAGGTATGGTAACATTAAAAAAAATGAATATTTCTGTGAACTAAGTTGTAGCATCTCTAAAATTTGCTGAAATTTTTGTCGAAGTGATCAGAAAAAGTGGATTTTTCCAATAATTTCGCCGGGATCTTGAAATGAGTTTCATGTTCCTTATCGTACGTGCTCATCAAAGCCTGCGATAACGCGTAGTGTTATTATCTTGTAAGCTGAAATAACCAAGTCGTCGTTGGAAACGTTCCGACCTCTTGCCTTCGATGAACTGATGGTTAATAATTATCCGGACCAATAGTTGGAAAGAGACGCAGGTTACTTCAAACGGTGCTAGTTTTATCGCTTTCTGTTTACTGCTGTTTTGTGATCTATTTGCGGTACAGATTGGGGAGAGTACGGGTCGTTGCAAACTGTGTTAATTTTGTTGCCTCACTTAGCTTTCATTTCTGCCCGTCACCTGCTGTAGGAAGTTAGTCAAGAAACTTACTTTGTTCATACTGCGATGTAGAGAGATGAAATTATTTTACTCAATTATTCCTATATTTAGATTGCTTGCTAGCTATGACGTGGTCTGGCCGGAAGAAGGTAAGTAGGTTGTCCAGTTGTCACCATATGTTCGTGTATTATTGGGTCTTACTAACTTTTAAATTGCGATTCATCTCAACATGCTTTGTCTCGGTTAGAAGTGATATTCACTGGCCTTCAGTGAGTGGGCAAGTATTTTTCGTGCTTACATTCAATAGGTCACACAGATCGTGTTTCACGATTGACTTATAAAAAAGATTTAGCTAAGGCGGTTAGTTGCGAGGCGTTAATTTGAATTCATGAATTAATTACTGTCGTATATGTTGAGAAATCACACTGCTTGGTAGTTGCTTAAAGTTTTAAATGATTCCCTTAGCTAGGATGCCACGCAATATTTGTCCGAAATTTTTTATGGCAGCGTTATCCTAGCAATTAGCCAAGCAAACTGCCCAGAGTTTCTGATGCCTTCTGAGATAAAAAGAGCCAGCATTGGCTGTGGGAATATGTTGCAAGTTCTAGTTTTAGAACTAATTGGAAATTGTAGTTTATTTTTGTTCGTGCATTTCTTTCTTGATGGGGCTGGCCGGCGTGTCATTTCTGCACTCTTAATCTTGAACCCGACTTCGAATTCCTATTATTATTGGAATAAATATCCTCGAATGTTTAATACTTTAGATGTTGAAGACACCATTCTAGGTGTTCAGATCTCAACGGATTACTAGTTGTCGTTCGTGCGTTTGACATTTGGACGGAAAGGGGCGTGGGGAACCTGTGGCTCCTCTTTTGAACAGACTTGATTGCTCCCATCATCCAGGAAGGAAATGTCAGGGTGTACCACACCTTAGGCCCCTCGGGGGGATACGACTATTGTATCTATGGAAACTAGCGCTCCCAGGGAGAATTTGTGAGGTCCTGCGCTAAAGGGTTGGTAGGCCTTCCTATTTTGAAGTAGAATAGGTTTTTTATTTTGTAACGAACCATTTTTTTCGGTTCACTGCTGTCCTGTTTTTCAGCACCTACTACTTTCTTCTTCAATTTTTATTCTGTTCTGTGAACTTTTTTCTCAATTTACTGTTTATGTGCACTTTGTACATAGATTCCACGTTCCCTCAAGTCCATATTAATTGGAGCCATCCTCCTTCATCTCTTTGGATCGCCTTTGTTGCGATTATAGAGTCTTAAACCAACATCTAATCTATTTATAACACGTTGACTGCGATGGATTTAACTTAAGTTTAATAATCAACTCAAATTCAAAGCCAAAGTTGTTGATAATTTTATAAATACCAAACATTAGCTGGGTCCATTTAATACTAGTAATTTTAAAAGATTGTTCAAACTTTCTCACCCCTCAGGGGGATGCGACTATTGTATCTATGGGAATTAGCACTCCCAGGGGGAAAATGTGAGGGCCCGAGTTGAGAGTTACGTAAGCTTTCTTTTTGTTGAAATAAAATGTTTTGTTATGTTAAGGACCACTTTTTTCGGTTCACTGCTGTCCTGTTTTTCAGCACATACCACTTTCATCTCCGACTTTGATCTTGTTTCTTAATCTTCTTTCTCAATTTACCGTTTCTATGCCCTTTCTGCATAGGTTCCGCGTTCCCTTAACTCCATACTAAATGCTGCCTTCCTCCTTCCTCTCTTTGGATCGCCTTTGTGGCGGATAGGGAGGCTTAAACTAACTAATAATAATATAATCTTCAGACTTTCTCAAACGACTCATCGATGGGTCGTTTTGCAGCAAGAAAAACTTAAACATGACCCATCGATGGGTCGTATCGCAAGCAATGTGTTAATGAGGAAGTTTTGAACAACCTAACATTTGAAAGACTGCCCGAGTTGAACGTGCTATGTCCACAACATGCTACTACCTTCAGATGCCGTATTTACGTGCTTGATGCTTTTTGTAGACCTGCGCGATTTTCTCATTGTAGGCGTTGCGGAACTGCGATTTGTACTCGCTGAATAATCCATTCCCACGAGCTCAGATGCTTTCTGATGACCGTCTCGGAGCTTCGAGCGGCAGAGTAAGGAGCACTTGGCTTAGATTGAAGTGCTAGGCTGAGATATTGCCTCTTATCAAGTGCGCGGGTCGTGTGGCTTAGATACAGCTTTGTGGCGATACTGCTCGAGATAAGAGCGGGGGGCGGTGGGCCCAGGGCAGGCAGGAACACCAGGCGCTCTCTCCTGCTGCACCCACACCTTCGGCCTGGCCCGCTCTCATCTACTGTGTCGCACTGTGCGGATCGCTTGTTGGTGGCAACGGTGGTTGAACAATTACAATAATAATTGTGGCCCGCTGTCACGCGGTTATCTCGGCTGTGGGGCGCGTGTACTTGTGCTGCACTTTGGTTTCGTGCTAGCGCACGAGTGTATTGTAGTACAGTAATTGCGTGCCGCTCCTGGTACTTTAGAGAACGTGCATCGAATTTTCCTATTTTTTTGTTGAAAGTACACATGCACCAATTACTAAATTTTGTGTAGCTTGGTGCATGTGTATCGATCACTCCATTTTGTGTAGCTTGATGTACGTGAACCGATCATCCCGTTGTGTGTTGATAGGCAAGTAGGTAGGTAGGTAGGTATGTACACGTGCACAGATTGAATATTTTCACACCTTCCCGCCGATATTAGTGTGCGTGCGCCAGTTAAATAGTAGTTAAACCCGCTCAGGGGGTTACAACTATTGTAACTTTGGGAATTAGCGCTCCCAGGGGGGAAGATGTGAGGGCCTGAGCTGAGAGTTAGGTAGGCCTTCTTTTTGTTGAAATAAAATGTGTTTCGCTATGTTAAGGACCACCTTTTATCGGTTCACTGCTGTCCTGTTTTTCAGCCCCTCTAACTTTCTTCTTCAACTTTTATCTTATTTCATGAACTTCTTTCTCAACTTACTGTTTCTATGCCCCTTCTACATAGATTCCTCATTCCTTTCTCTCCATGCTAAATGGTGCCTTCCTCCTTCCTCTCTTCGATGCGCTTTTATTGTAGCGGTTAGGGAGGCTTAAACTAACTTTTATTCTTAATAATTATCTCAAATAGGAGTTACGTTAGAGTGTTGCAAGATTTTTGAGATTTACTCCTTCTTGGATATGAATGTCCTCTCCTGCGTACCTTGAACAATCAAGGTTTCTCAGGAGTCTCCGTAGTTACACATCGTGGTCTTCCACACATACCGCGTTAGATCTGTTGCAGGTTATGCTGCTTGGAGATGGATTGGCTGTGCATTTTTCTAGATTTTCAGGCTTTCTGATAGCATAGGCCGGTGTATCATCGAATTGCAATGTCGTTCTTAGTTTTGCAGTATTTAGTTCTTTTGTCTTGGTAAGGTTTTCACGATGATACGGGCACTGGAATTGAGAAAAAACTTTAAATTTTGCTTGAAATCACATGAGGGAAATTTCCATAAAAACATCAGGTCTGTTCAGTTACGTAATGGATAAGCTTGATGATTAAATCATACCCTCCGAGGCAGGGCGCCCTGTGCTCTCATTTTAGAAGGTCAGTGTGTTTTGTTCGCGTTTTGATTTCACCGCTGCACGCCATTGTAATGTATCGCGTTCTGATTATTCGCTGGTGCATGATCTTATCGTATCATTTAATTGTCGTGACGTTTCTTTTCGCCACATTCACAAATTTTCTACTCTTCATTAATCATGATAAAGTATTATTTGAGCTGCCACCAGCCCAACATTTGGGTAAATAATATTTATAGTAAATCAATTATCAATAACGGTCGTCATAATTAATTAATTATCTCTGTTCTTCTGTAAGCGTGAGGTCAGAGCTGAAGGCTATTATTAATGTGCATTTTATCATTATTTTATCATCATCATTATCATCGTCATCTCTTCATCGTCTCTTCCTAACTTACAAAGGAAATTAAAGACACGAAAGATTACATAGGTTCGCTATTAACGCAGACGTCTAATAAATCACAATGCTGTTGAGGGAGAAGCTGGTTAGACACATAGTAAATACTTTAACTTTTCTGCGGGACCCTGATTGGGCGTTGACGAAGTATCTGCGAGGAGGCTGGTTGCTTTTACGATCCGTATTCACGATTAATTAAATTACGGTAAATCTCCAGGTAATTTACAGTCAATTGTCACTTTTACAATCGTTCAAAGCAACGCGGGTTCATCTCTAAAGGCGATGAACCGCAGGGGAAGACACCAGTAAGTTTTATATGATCTTGGACCGTTCCTCTTCAATATCTAAGTTATTAAAGGAACCTCCTCAGGCTAACCCCTGCGTTAGACTGCCGAGGGCGCGTCTCCACCTCAGGGAACAAACATGTTACGACAGCAGTTAGTTGTTAATAAGTGAAAAGCCCACGATAGTGATAAACATTAATTAAGATCCCGCATTCTATCTATAGAAATGAATAATATCCTAGATGATTAAGGTTCTAAAAACGAGAAGTACATTGTGATCAAAGAATGAGAAAGAGGTATCCGATGACTTGAAGTTGTAGTCCCTCAGCAGCGTAGTGGTGGTGATGTTGAGGAGAGCAGTTGGTGGTGATGGTAAGGCGCAGCGTCGGCTGGCGATGTTTCGTGAAATGGCACGAGAGGCAGATTGTGGAGTTTGATTCGAAGTTGTGCTTATCCTCGAGAGTATATCTTTTAGAGGATCTTTTCGAGGAGATGAATGTCGTTGGCCAGACGTAGCATTTCAGTATTCCTCGTAGCGATTCCTTTATAATTATAGATGTAGGGCGGTTATATCGTGAGGATATAACAGTGTTCCGGGAAGTAGGAATGTTAGTCTCTGAGTTTCAGGACAGCGATGGGAGGAGGTATACTGACAGTGGCTGTCTCCGTCAGGGTTCCTAGGTAAATAAATACTTCCCAGTGAAATTTGTAACTGCATTCTGTAGAATTCACATCACTTTCGCAGGAGCAACTTTTATGTTTTGTTTATTGTTAGGTAGCGCCATTTCTTCCCTTCCTTTCTACTTATTTTGTAGTAGAAAACTATGTTTCGTGTAACAGATCAATCGCACAAACGTTTTCGGGTAGTTAATTAATGTTATTCATCCTTTTTATTATGCGAGTCTCTCCCCCTTCCCTTCCCTTGTACCTCTGATTGCCTGGAAATAGGATCTGATCTCAAATACTTAATGTGTTATTATGTTATTGTTTGAGGATAAGTATAATTTATGGAAAAACAGTGAAAACAATATGCTAGAGCTGAAGTGAGGTTTTCGAGTTCCGAAAAAGTAAACCGTCAGCCCTCGTGCAACTTAGATCTTTGCGACGGTCGCGACTTGTTTCGAGTTGTGCTGAGTTGTGGTGCGTCTTCGTTCAGCTTAGAAGGTATCGTTCAACACGGTCGTAAGAAGCGAAGCGTAGGCTTTTAGATGACCGATTGCTTCCTCTTTCACCAGATTTACCAAGTTGTAGGATCGAAATTTGCGTCAGTTTCCTTTTCATTCGAGTTATGTTATTGTGTCATAGACTCATTTTTATTATTTCTTATGGAGCAGAAACAGTGGCAAAGTTCTGAATACAGTTGTGCGCCATTTTGATTAGGACGGAAGGGAGGAAAGCAATGTAAAGGGTTATATTGTTGCTTCAAATTACGTAGACTTATCATCAGCAGTAGGGTATTAAACTTCGTTGTGCTTAAACTAGATAAATTTCTCATGCCCATTCGATTGTTAACTTCAGTTAGTGAAAAGGGTTGCCAACCTTAGAAATAGTTACATTTTTGATTTTCAATTTAATTCACAAGTCGATTCAGAGATGATACCTCAACTCGCTCGCAGAATTCTAGACCTCGACAGCAAACCGTACGGGCGAGAAACCGGAGAGGGGAAAGGGTGGGGGCGCTTCAAGGCTGCAACGTTGTTTGAAGAAACTCATACAGAACAGAACGTTTTTTTTTCGAACGGTGCTTAAACACTCAGACGAAGAATTAAGACAAGAGCTCTCATTAAAAAAATGTTCCTGAAGGCGAAAAACTAGCAGTTCAAAAGAGTTCTGTTAAGCGTTGCGGACTGAGCCATGATCCAAATTTTTGGTAGAGATGAATGACCTCCGTGAGACTGGGTCTAGGTCTCCACACACCTGATTGAAATACAGACTACGACACTTCTGGTGTACAGCGAA
Source organism: Platorchestia sp. MABIK (assembly GCA_014220935.1). NCBI lineage: Eukaryota > Metazoa > Arthropoda > Malacostraca > Amphipoda > Talitridae > Platorchestia > Platorchestia sp. MABIK. The sequence continues at coordinate 21,495 of JACJUY010004656.1, forward strand.
GTGACGCGGACTGCACTGTGAGAGTAAGGATGACCGTCCACATTCTGAATGGCTATTTTGTCACCAGTCTGTAGGTTTCTTTCCTTGCCAATGGGGCCCAACCCATCCTGGTCCTCCAAGGAACCACAAATATCTCAAAAAATAAACGTGTAGAAATTTACGTTGGCGTAAAACTTCACGGGGCTGTTAATGCTCATTCCACTCGTTGTAATAACATTCCTTTTAAATCGCTCTGGTAAAATCTCACTTTTCAATTATCATATCACCCTGCATAATTTTGAACGTAGAAAGATAGATGTATTATTGGATTCGAAAATTCCGTTCATGTTACGTTGCTTTTTTTTCGGTGATCAACCTATATTTTAATTCACACAGAAAAATTACGCTTGTGGTAAAAATTCTTCAGCCGAAAGAATTCTTAAATATTTCTTTAATAAAATTTTGAAACATTTCAAATTCGAACGTACTTAGTAGAACACATTGTGCCAAATTCAATTGTAAGACCCATTTTTTCTAGGTCAAAAAACAAGTGTGGTAGTTTAAAATGCTTCGTCATTTTCCCGTCTCTACCGTTTTCTCTTCCTAATGCGAAAACGGAAACAGTGTGGATAGTAAGCCGTTAAATGCAAAAAATTCGTATGTGACCTAGTTTCAGAGCTTAGGACTCTTGCAAAAAAATGCGTTTTGGGGTAACGGTCGCCTTAATTGTCTAATGCTGCTCAAGTATTACTCTTCAGGCTGTCGGAACATCAACTCGTTCACACCTACCTTACACTGTAGTTTCATTCATCATTTTCTTGTTGAGGAGATTGTAAAAGACACAAAACTGAATGGCTGCTTCATGGTAGCGATTATTTATTGTGTTCTTGCTTTATGGCCACCCTACAAATACGAGACTCGGACGCGGCTGCCTGCGTAAATCACACTGGGTGATGGAGTGCGCGGAGCATCACAGTCAAGTGCTACAGCGGGGGCAAAGAAGCCGCAGGAATTCGCTTAGCGCACGAGCCAATGCTTCTGGGTACAGTTAAAACCGTAAACACTTGCGAATTGCGCCTTAAACACACGAGAGGCGTGTCTAGCATGCTGCATCCAACGCCGTGTTTGCTGCTACTCCGTTCAGTCTGAGAGCCGCAATTTTGGTGATTCAGGGAATGGTAATTTACAGTATTTGCGACGTCGGTAGCAATGTACTGTGTGCTGTGTTGTGCTCAGTGAACTTTTATTTCGAGGCAAAGTCTACCACAGTATGTATGCACTTTGTTATGTAATTTGTTTCAACGTTTGTTACATTATCACGTGTTTCCATTGTAACGGATGGTATGGTATCTTGTATTTAATTTTCGTTAACGCCATACACAAGTCTTGGTGCTTGTTTTTTCCCATCGTAAGCCCCTTCAAACAGAATTTTTGTATTTATGAAAATTAGTGCTCCCAGGAGAAAGATACGAGGTTCTAAGCTAAAGGTTAGAGAGGCTTTCCTTTTATCAACATAAAACAGGTTTTTATTTTAATTGCGGCCCTTTTTTCGTTTTGCAGCCTTTTTCAGCACCTATGAGTTTTTCCTCCAAGTTTTATCTGGTCTCATAATTTTCGTTCAATCTTGCTGTTTCAATGCGGAGGGTGTGGGGGGGACGCATCTTGCACATAAATTTCCCGTCGCCTAATTCAATACTAAATAGTGTCTTCCTCCTTCCTGTTCTGGGAACATTGGTAGGGTTAGGAGAGTCTTAAACTAACTTATAATCTAGCCATCAAATCATTATCCCGTTTTTCGTTGTGGCTCATCGTAACCCAACCTCAGTGTGAATGTCAGGCTTTCAAAATGTTTGTCAATTCGACGCTCGAAGTTCAGCGTGCGGGTGGCATTGACCTTTAAACACTCTTACCCAATGCCGTGTAGATGCAACCCATTATTTAAACTTCAGGCCAAAACCGTGCTTGCTTTCGTAACTCGTTCCTTCTTTTTGGATGGAAATGTTGGGAGTGTACGCTGAGCTCTCACATGGAGCACTGAGCGCGCTCAACGTGCGGCACGCACTTATGTGGTGTTGACGTGTGAGATTTTTCAGGCTGTTTGTTGACCTAAATTTTGATGGAAAAGCTCTTGTTGTGATAACATCTCAGTAGTGATACGAACAATATGATATTCAATGTTCCTTGCCCGGAATGGAGGTGTTGATAATGTTTTGTGCCATTGTTAGATTGTTCAAATGCTTAGTGTTGAGTGTGTAACGTTTGCTTTCTTTCTCAGTGGTTTCAGTAAAAAATTTATTTGATTAGGAAACTTCTCAAGAAAATTCTCTGAATAAAAATCGCAACTAACTGTAAATCTCATTTTAGCGTTGTAAGAAATTTAAGCTTTACAATATCAAGGCTCTACTCTTGGTGGGCGAGAGTGGCAAAAGCCCACAATGAGCACGTTAAATTCGCTGTTTTCGTTCACGTCCCCAGCAGTGAAGAAGCTGCTGGGGTGGAAGCAGGGGGATGAGGAGGAGAAGTGGGCAGAGAAGGCCGTCGAGAGTCTCGTGAAGAAGCTCAAGAAATCCAAAGGCGCAGTTGAAGACCTGGAGAAGGCGCTGTCGAATCCTGGTCAGCCCTCCAAGTGCGTCACCATTCCCAGGAGCCTGGACGGGCGCTTGCAGGTCAGTGTTTATCTCATCGGTGCAGCTTCGTATTCTGCATGGTTTGCTCATTGAACACGTTGACTGCGAGACGACCCATTGGTGAGTCGTGCTCAAGTTTTTCCTGCTGCGAAACGACCCATTGATGGGTCGTTTGAAAAAGTTTCGATAATCTTTTAAAATTAATGGCATTTAATGGATCCAGTTAATGTTTAGTACTTGTAAAAAATTTTAACAACTTTTGAATTTAAATTTGAGTTGAAAACTGAACTGCAGTTTGACCCATCGCAGTCAACGTGTTAATACATGAATGAGTGAGCTCGTCTACTCTTAATTTCTTATTTTTGAGAGCTCAGGAAGTGAATTCATTCGACAAATTACATATGAAAACATTAAAAATTTAATGCGATTCGGAGCTTTTTTCTGCTGTACGGTTTCAGCTTTAAAATACTATAAAAACGAGAATAATTCGCCTGAAAATGAAGCATTTCTCCCGAAAAAAGGTGCTGGGAAGGGGATAAGGCTAGGTGTCGTCTCTGAAGGTCAACATGAGTTTTTATATTCTCATCCACATTTCTAGTGTAAATTTACCGAACGCTCAAAGTAAACCATAATTTTCCTGTGTATTACTCAAGTGGACGGTAATTCAAGTCGTACAAGGCCAATGAGTTCAATGATATGCCTCTTTTTTTGGTTATGTTTCGTTTGATCATTAAAGACTATTTCAGTTGCAGTTAGAATAACATACAGAGCGTTTTGAAAGTCGTTGTACTCTAAAAATTTCATAATATTCTTCTGTATAAAACATGACAAAATATGTTGAAAAGTGTCCCCTCTCAAAGACCTAAACTTTTATACTGGCTTCAATCCTAACGTGCTGTTGGAACTCTGCTGTCAGCTGCTAAGTCTGGAATATAATGACATTTGAATAAGCTCCTCTCCGAACACATTCTATAGACGGAAAAGATTACAGAACCTTACAGTCGCCGCCTCGTGCTTTTATCTTTTACTCGCTTACTCTGCGTTCGTCTGTGACTGTATACTGCTATTTTCTTGAGTTTTTAGTGCGGTGCGAGGAGCTTTTGTGAGTATTTCCAGCATGGGAATGTAATAGAATAGATGGAATGGGCGCCTCAGCTCTAGGCCGAGCTCTTGGCACAGTGAAGTGCTTGCAGGGGTCTCACTCTCACCTGTAGCGTTCCTAGGCATGCGTAGCGGCCTTCCTTGCTGCTCTTACTGCGAGCTTCTGCAGCTGCAGTGGGGCGTCACGTGGCTGTGTGGCGTCACACAACAGCAGCAGACACTCTACGCGCCCTCGCCACATTTCCTGCAGCCCCACAGATGCAGGACAAGCAAAGGAAGCCTCACAGTGACGGCAGCCCGGTATCCTGCAGGCCAGCTCCGTGCGCAGTGTACTCTAATGTGGGTTAGCAGCTGTTTTGTAAGCGCTTCTGAGGACAACTACGTAATTGAATATCGTTATCACGCAGTCACACCTTGCTGCGTGCTCTGTCGTGTGAGCACGATTGGCTTGGGGCCTCGCTATTATATCGGAGTTCCGAGAACTTCAATATTAGAGTGTGAGAGACAATATTGCTGTAAACGTTGGTTCGAATTCGGAAAAAGACTGTAGGCAGTGCCAGCGAAAACCACTTTTCGTCATCGAATTTCGAAAATTTGTAACTCTTTGAAGTTATCAATTCCTCAGCTGTATAGGGTGTCCCAGAGAAATGTCCCCAATTTTGTATAAATTATACCTCCAGTTCAAATTGAGATATTTTGACTGTTTCATGTTATTGAAAACTTAATTTTTTATTCAGGTAATATAAAATTGTTGATATTTTTAGAATATCTACTGCACATTAGAAAGTTGACTGAACAAGGTACAACATGCTTTGTGACAAGAAAATCATTGAAATAGGACAAAAACCTTAATACGTAATTTCAATGGTTAATAATAATGTTTTACACGTTCACCGCGTTTCCGCAGCTGTCAACGGTTGGTTTGGTTAGGTTGTAAGTAGCAGACTAGGGAAATCGACTTTACTGCTTGAATAAATTCTTATTCTTCTTAATAAATATAAAAATACAATTGCACGTTAACATTTTACCTCGTATGGTAAAAGTTATTTTTTGAAAAGCTCGCGAAACATAAGAATGTCATTCATACCGGTGAGTAAATGGGCAATTTACCTGTTGGTACACATGTGGCCCAATACGTGGGGAACGTATTAAAAATTGTATCCTAAATACGCACGAGTATCTAAACCATTTATGAGTTAGAAATTAAATATTTTATTTTCAACAGTTGAAAATCTTTAAATGCAGCTGACTATGTACAGTAGATCAAAGAATTTTCATTGCCTTAAGATTTAATGCAACTAAAAGCTGTGAACAAGTTTGAAGAGCTCTTAACGACAAGTTTCCTGGAAGAAACTCGCTCGATAAGAAAACGGTTTATCGAATAGTGAGAAAATTTAATGGATATGGAAGTATTGTGAACAGAAACCAAAGAAATTCAGGAAGAAGAATAACACAAAGATTCACTGAAGATACCTTTGTTTTCTGTATTCAATTGTCACACAATAGCAATACTATCTTATGTTCTTTGTGTTTGTATAAATTTTTTGATGTTAAAGTCCGCTACATTTTAAGGGTCTTCAACTTTTGAAAATAAAGAATCAAATTTCTAACTCACAAATGATTTACATACTCGTGCCTTTGCAGGGGACAATTTTTAAACATATTATTAATAACCATTGAAAGTACGTATTAAAGTTTTTGTCATATTTCTATGATTTTCTTGTCACAAAGCATGTGGTGCCCTGTTCATTCAATTTTCTACTACGCAGTAGATATTCTGAAGATGTTAATTTTATTTTATGTGAATAAAACACAAAGTTATCAATAACATGGAACAAACAGACTCAAAGTATTTCAATTTGAACTGGAGGTATCATTTATAAAAAATAGGAGACATTTTAATGGGAGATCCTGTAGATAAGCTTTCTGGACTTCTATCTTACATGCCCATTTTGCGTCTTTTCGTTTTTATGCGTTCTTTTCCATCTCCTTTTTATCATCTACCTCTTGCTTCCTAACTTGTTTCTATGCGCAGGGACCCCTGTGTGAAAAGACACATTGTGCACAGATTCCCCGTTTTCTACAGTCCATTCTAAATGGTCCCTTCTCTTCGCTCTCATAAGATCGTTTTTGTTGTGGCTATGGAGTCTTGCATAAAAATGGTTATAAATTTAGGCTCACCAATTCACCAACAACAAGGTCGAAATCTTTAAAGTGCTGCGCTTTATTATTTTCTGAAATATTGCATGAAGGAGAGCAGAAAATATTACTTCGCCGCCTTCGTTTTTTCTACAGTAATGACTTACGCCGTTGTTTATTTGTTCTGATGTAAATTCTGAGACTATTTAATTGGATGATTTCGCCGGTGCTGTCATGTGGCACTACAGAAATTTGTGACAAGAATGTAGCGATGAAACATCATTAGCCAACGTCTGGTTCGCATAAATACTCATTTATTTTATGGCATCTCATTGTGCTCATTGGGACAGAGTCAAAATCTTGCCATTACTTTGAATAGGAGAACGAACTTGAAATGCAAATGAAGTCGTTGCAATATCCCTTTTCAGTTGTAGCCCAAGTGAGAAGGATGCGTCACTAGCGGAATTCCCTCATATTCCGCAGTTTTTTGTGTCTCGCCGCATTATAAAAGTATGGCAGTAGACACCGTTATCTTGGCACTGTCACTCTCACGTGAACTGGTGACATGTCCGCGCAGATCAGATACGTCGACGTCTCCATTGTGCATACTTGCCGGGAACTGTCATCTCATTCTCGCTATATTTGTGTGGGTAGACGGTGTGAGGTGTCCTTTGTGTCTGAGCTTTCAAAGATTTTTGCTCTTGCATCGTTTTTGAAAGTTAGTAATGTTGTTGGTCTTCAGCAAGGAGTTAACAGACCCAAGAACAAACGGGACTAATTACCTGCCTCAATTTTGAGCTCACATCTCTTGAATTGCGCAATTTTTCTTGCCATGTGCTCTGTGTTGAGAAAATGTTCTCCATGAATTTGGACTCGTTTCAATACCCATAAATAAACTCTCACTCAGTGAGCACTATTTTGAAGAAAAAAAATTGCTTTGAAACGTTTTACTTTTTCTCCACTGTAGGGAGTTGTTCAGGCTCATGCTGTGATGCTCAAGATTGAATGTGTGATGAAAATCCTTCAGTGAACGCAGTGAAAATTTACTCATCCGATGAATGATGTTTTTGATACATAGGTACCGTAACCCCTTTACTCTGGCTGGCACATACGTATGTGGTCTCTCACAAGGGCCTATCAATAAAAACCCACAGTGAAGAGAGTAAAGGTGATAACAATGACGGGGCATGTGCACATTTTAGGAAAATACATTAAAAGTTGACCCAGGTATGCAAATCCCCTTTTTTCTGCTTCTGCGGCGACTCATCTTGTAAAGAGCATGAAACAGAAGCCCAAATGTTTATTTCTACTTCACAATGGCACTAATTGTGAGGAGAAAACACGATTTGTGCCGTAATTGGCAGTAGGGAGAATGGTTTGTGCAAGAGTTCGTAGGAGAAAGGATGACTTGTGTCGGAGTTAGCGAGAGATAAGATGATTTAATGGTACAAAAATTATCAAGAGGGAAGCTGATTCGTGCGGGAATTAGGAAAAGAAAGACGAGTGTGCCGTAAAGAGGCAGAAGAGACGGCGTGGGGAGGGGGAACTAATTTGGCCGGAACTGGTGGGTCTGTTTTGGGGGTCGGTAATGGAGCGCATGCGCCTGACAGGCCTGTGCTGCTGGCCCTTTATTGAGCAATAAAGTGGGACCGGGCCTTCCTTCTGCGTCCTTGTCTTCCTGTCAAGCTGTCCTTGTCCTCGACATCTGCGCGCAAAATTGGGACGCCAGCTTTGTTTTCTTCATGGAAACTTGAGACATCCTTCTACACGGTGTTTCTCTAGCCAATTTCGCAGAGCTTAACTGATGTCACGTGATGAGTTGGATGCATTCGAGTACGATTATGATTCCTGAACTTCATTCAGTGTATGACGCGGCGTGTGACGTCTTCCGAGTGACGCTATGGCTAAACGTTTGGACTGCTTCATACCTCGATAACCTCGCTCACTTGCTTCAGATCTGTGTGGGTCCGATCGTCACGCTGTTGACGTAGGCTACGTCGCATAGGTCATATTCAAGTTTGTACTTTTATTGGACTCATCAGTGAAGCTCATGAGAAAACCCTCGTGTTCAGCAACAACTGCACGTGCGCTTTATTTACACGTAGTTACAGTGAGCTCTACTGTCTCTGACGGCTCTGGAGGACAATAGCTGCTGGCGCTTGTGTCATGCACTTTTATTTGCGATAATTCTAGTAATATTGACCTTCCATTTTGCGATCTAGTCTGAAAATTTTCGTGTGGTTTCATTGTCAAACATTCCTTCCTGAACAACCCTGTTAGTGAAACTTGACTGAGTAAAGTTTCGCTAAATGTCAATTAACTTTGCTTAGAGCCGTGATATTCTAAAATATTTCAATGCAATGTTAGATGTTTTAAACTACGCAAAATTACGAAGTTGCCGTAGCTGAGTGTATGTAGACAAGGCCGAATTCATTTTTTGAAGTACCAAGTCAGCATTTCTGTGTAATTCAGAGCCCCATTTGGGTGAGAGTGACCCCGGCGTGTAGCGCAATTTTCTGGTGCTTGTGTCGGGAATTCTGTTGTAAGTGAAGCTGAGCAATAGCGAGCGGGCCTCCTGGAATCCCTGGAATGCTGCTCTTTTCCTTGCTAGGAGGCAGCAGCGCTCTCCCCCTTCACGCTCACCACCGCACCGCCTCCTTCTTCTAGTTTGCCCTCATAAACGTTGCGCTGTTTTATGAATCCCATTTTCTTCTCTTCCAGCGTCATGAATACACGCTGTTCTGTTTCACTATTTCCATTGTTTCATAATATAAAATGCGCCATCTGTCCTATCATGTCAATTGGCACCCTCAGCTGCGCTGATCGTCACCACCACCACCGCCACCGTGCATGACTTCATGACGCGTGTGCACGAGTACACGGGTAATCTGTTCACTTGTTTGTAGAACTCTTTCGTTGGGGAAATGGATCGCCGTTCACAAGAGGTGTGTAGAAAAAGAGATGCTGCTAACTGTTAATGTTATAAATAATCTGTTTTAAATTCACAAGAGGTGTTATATAAATAATCTGTTTTAAATTCACAAGAGGTGTTATCATTCACTTGTTATAAAAATTACGTGGTGCGGGTTCCCATGCAAGGGATGTCAAGTTCAGTTAGTTAGCAGCAGTGCATCTTCTCTATTTTGCCTCCTCGAAGAAAGAAGTAAATAAGCCTGAAATCCAGCGTAGAAATACTGCACTGATGTTCAGAAACACGTTGGAATTTAACTTACCAGTCAACCGTGACATGTCGCAAGCGCTTCGCATGCTGCTTGATCCCTCTCTTGAAAAAAATTTATAATCTTTAACATTGCTCAGCCTTGTATAACTCAATGCTTCCAGCTGAAAATAATAAAAAACAGGTGTCACTGTTTCTCTGGGGCCAAATTATCTAATGATTCACATCTGTGAAGCAATGTGGTCACAGTCTAAGTCCACGCCGTTTAAGTTCAGTCGAGATGGCTATGCTAGTTTTTTTTGGAAAAAATCATCAAGTCATAAGCTTTTTCGAATGAAAGTTGAGCATCTAGCCACCCAACAGTGTTAGCAGATCTGGCTACCTAACAAATAAGTGCTCGAATTTTATTTTTATAGCTCAAACTTGGATTCTGGCTAAGAAATTCTTAGCCTAGCCAAGCTTTTGAAAGAACTTAGGCTGTTCACCATAAAACCTGGTCCCTGGCTCTCAATTGAGGGAAGTAGCTCACCTTAATTTTGAGCTGTGTTCCTTTGGAGGCATCGGACATGTGATAGGCTTAGGTTTGTATATCATATGCTACAGGTAGTTGCGCCCTTGGGAGATTCTGTTAGGTTACCTCAACTATGTAGATAGGCCTTCGGGATTTCCATCTTTCGTGCCGACTTTGCTTCTTTCGACGTTCATACTTCTCCACTATCTCTTCTTCGTCTTTTCATCTTTGAAAATCATCCCCAATTTGTTATTTCAATTAATTCTCTGAGTGTTCTTCAGTCCATATTAAGTGGTGCTTCCGTTTCGCCATCTTGAAATTTCATTTCATGCCGCTACAGAGTTCTCAACTAACTTGAAAATGACAACAGTCTAGTTAAACATTTATTATTTTTTTTTCATTTTGTAAGTGGAAGTGACTGATGGAAGTCACTTTACACTCATTTTATTTGAAGAGACTGGAAATGATTTAAAGTTTTAACGAAAGCTGCAAGTACGAAATGCGTTTAGCTCACTGCTTTGCACCCTTGGTTATTCGTGTCTTTATCCTTGACACACTCCCCTACAATAACCAGTAATTGAGCCATCGTTGAAATTATAGTCAAGAATGGTAGGAAAATATCAAGTGACAAATATTCAAGACTCGAGACAAAGTATCATGTGGTTCTTAAGTTGGACTTTAAACATTTTCACTGCGGTGAATTGACTCCAAAAATCTGTCTGCTGCTTTCCCAGCATTTGATATAGATTAATGGACAAAATAATGGAAATTCTGTGGTTTTTGAGGCAAATATAATTCAATGAGGGTAGGCTTTGAGGGGGAGACGCTTTTGTTTTCTATCGTGCACTATCTTTTTTTTTTTTGAGACAGTGCCGTTGAATACACCGATCAGCTCATCCTATTGAGCTACCTTCAATTTCGCTTCTTTATCAATCAAGCAGACTGCTCATTTCTCTACATATTCTTATGAACCTAATCGAAAAATGTTCAAAAAAACGATGACAAAAATGAATTACTTCAAGTTCTAAATAAAAAATCTAACAATAGAGACGCACTTAGCGTTATAGTTACATTTCAAATTATATTATTAGAATGTCAGGCCTTCCCATTGTTTTGAACGCCTCCTAAGTATTATGTTACAATCACAGTATAGTAATGCAGTATGTATGCAGTAGCTAAATGGTACTGATCACGTAATAGGCTCAATTTTTCTGTTCACCAAAGCGTAGCAATTTTTAACTGTTCAATTGAAGCGCATGTGTGCTCATATTTAATCAGGAATTAGTGCTCTCAGGGGGAATACATGAGGTCCCGAGGTAAAGGTTAGGTAGGCCTTCCTTTCATTGAAATATAATAGTTTTTTTCGTTACGGACCATCTTTTCTCGGTTCACTGCTGTCCTGTTTCAGTTCTTACGACTTTCTTTAACTCTTATTTTGTTGTATAAATTAATTTTTATATTTTCTGTTTCTATGCTCCTTGTGCATAGATTCAGCATTCTTTCAATTCCCCACTAAATGGTGCCTTACTCCTTCCTCTCTTTGAAATGCCTTTGTTGCGGTTAGGGAGGCTTAAAACTAACATTTAATCTATATTTATTCATGTGAGTATAATATCAAGTCAGAAAGTTAGAAAACTCTTCGATTTCTGAAAGTTTTTCTTACTTCAAGTCTTTCATTTAGGTTTTTCGTTTATGATTTGAATTCAATAAGTTCGTAATTTTGCTTATTACGGTGCAATGACCTAAAATTCTTATCGCATAATAGCGGAATGAGTTCTGCCAGCGGCACTAGTTGACGTCTAAATGTTTATTTCTGGTCATCATAGGACTTTAAAGGTCACCTTTTAAAACCGTGCATACAGGCCAGCATTTACATTAGCTCGTCATGGCGTAATTGAGTCACCTTCTATTGATCATCACTACTAGGGCGCATCTCTATGCGGCATCATCTCCATTGTGACATTGTTTCGTGCTTTTGTTCTTTAAATGGCCGCCATGGCTGGTAGTGACAACACCAGCTAAAACGTCAATTGTTAAGGCTTGAATTGCAAGGCTAGACACGTGTTTTTTTCGGTGTGGTCCTCCCCACAATAGTTCGGTTCACTGCTGTGGAGCGCAGAAAAAGACACTTGGCACCGTCGCGGCCTCAGAGTGGTATGCTGTGATAAGCAATGATTTCGGAGTCCAGTGATGACGCCGACTTCGCGTGTTCCTCCTGCAAACTGTGCTGTGTTAAGACCTCGGGACTGAGGATAAGGACCACCCCGGTTTCGAGTATCCTAATAAATTGTGAAATTGTTTCTGTCTTCCCTTTAACGTTCTTCCTTTCAATTGAAAAAAAAAAGTTCTGAAGATCGTCTTTCGCTGTTATACACTGAAACTCGGTTGTGTAAGCTCAGTTTTGTTTCTCGAACTCATTATTTTGCTCCACGTCACATTTAGAGTTCTTTCTTTCCCAGACTGTAATGGAAAGTCGAGCGCTCCTCAAGTGTGATGTGCTGCGGCAAGTTAATTTTCTGGCCACCATTTTTCTTTCGTTCTGCATTGCTCTCTGCTCAGGCTCAGCTTTGTTACGAGCAATGGTTACAGCGTGCCCTCGATATTATTGTCAGTACATTTAACAGCATCTTTGCTCGAAAATGTATTTGAATTATAGAGAAGTTGTCATGTGTTAAAGGTGTAGTTATTTCGTGGTTTCCGCCTAGCATAATAATGCAAAACCCAGCGGTTATCTAACCTTTGAGTTTGACTCAGTGTTCTTACTGAAGTGATTCAATCCAATTATTACGCTATTATGAATTTCGACAACTTTTTAGAGTGCTCATAAAAAGAAGAGTGACGAGATGGGTATCCTACGCATTCCTTGAGTAGCGTCAAGTCCCCTCAATACGCATGAAATTAATTTCCTTCTATCCACCTCCTTGGGAGGAGCACCATCATACAGAAAATCACGTCACGTCAGCCTGCTGCATTCATTTTGCTTGCATGATCGAAGCAACCACTGTTAGGTAATCGATAAAACTTGCCATGTACTCGAGGAACTTGATGGACGCTTCCAGAATCCTGAGTGAAGCATGCCCAAATTTGACTTCTCTCATTGGCGACCATTCGATTATGACATAATCAACGGAGTTTACAGGAAGAATGCAAAAATCCACTTAATCGGATGCAGTTAGCCCGAGGTGAGGTTACGTTTTTTGGAGAAACGCAAGACGAGGAATTTGCATATCCTCAATATTGTTGAATTTTCACTTAGTTCTGCCATTTCCTCCATGGAAGAGCAGTCGTTTATCATGAACCGAGCAAGTTTCAGCTACTGCAGTGTTAACTACATTTTGCATGCAGTTACACTTCTCTGTCCGTCGTAGTCATTGCCTCTATAAATAACCTTAGCACTATGTAATTACCCTTGGCTGCCTCCCAGAAAATATCTCATCTACATCAAGATCGTGTTCGGCTTCTCATTTAGGTTTGATTTCAAATTAAACGAAATTCCTTGGCGTGTGTATCCAATTCTCGCAGTATTAATTAGGCAGCCGCAGCGTTGACGTCATACCCTCGCTCCGTGCGTCGGCCGTAGTTCCCAGTTCTGCTACGTCTCGTTGCTGCGTCACAACTGCCTGCCTCTGCGCTGTGTCTCTGCCGCGCTGCACGTGTAGGCGAGGGAAGATAGGCCTTCCTTTTGTTGACATACATTAGGTTTTTTGTTTTGCTATGGACCATCTTTTCTCTGTTCCCATGTGTCCTTTTACCACCTACTTCTTTCTTCAACTTTCTGTTTCTATGCAATTTAGCCATAGATTCCGCGTTCCTTTAAGTCAATACTGAATAGGACGTTCGTTCTTCTTGTTTTTGGAACTCCTTTGGTGTGGTTAGGGAGACTTAAAGTAACATCTAATCTAATCTGCACTGGCTGTGGCACTGATGCGCCGTGTTGCTGCTGCGCTGCACGGGCTGTACGTTTTCGCTCATTTCTTCTCTTTTCATTTTTTTTACATGATAGTTCGGCGCTCTTTTTTACGTTAGCTGTAGAGGGCTGTGATTACGGAATGTTTGCCTTTGTGGCGTCATTGAAACTAAATCTTTCACTTTCACCACTTTGAACGTCTTCGCTAAAAGGAAACGCAGCATAAACTTCAAATATTTGAAGTTTTACCATGTGTTCAAGCCTTATTGGTTGCATTCATAGCAAATTGATGTATTTTGAGTGTTTATTATAGCATTATAGACGTTTAACAGGTAACTGCGTCAGTCCGCCCATCTAATTTGCAGAAGTGATGTACTTGACCTCGTCCCAACATCACCCACCAACCCTTTCAATACCGCAGTGCGCGTTCCTCAAGTCGAAACTGAAGACTAATGAAAGGGCTGTGATAATCATAGGCTGTGCTGACAAGACCCTTTGCTGGGCCCTCTCTACGTAATGTTGTTTAGCGAATACTTTCACTTTGTGTACTTTTGTTACACAATCACGGGATTTTCTGCGCTTTCTGCCATGTATGTGCTCGTGATATATAGAGGCGCTGGTATTGTGCGCTCACCGTACCGAGTGTACGCCAACAGTAGTGCTTTATCGACGAGTTTGCTCACGTTACCACTGTTCCGTTTGGAGAGTAGCTGTACTTTTAAACCGGTTGCGTACCGTCGCAGTACTGCTGTACCGACCTCTGAGTGGGAGGATTGAAGATAGCAACTCTCGGCCGTGACGGCAGGAGGGCGCCACTCAATGAGGGGCAAAGTTCTCGCTTTTATGAAGCGAGCGCCGCGGCGGGGGAGCGTGGTCTGCTCCTGGCGTCATCCTGACACCTCCACCACTGGATTTAGCGGGCCATAGTTGACGCTAACTGAAATTGGAGTAACTTATCAGAGACGGCATGATAGATTTTACCACTGCAGAGGGTTCGCATTCTTTCGATGCGAGGCGGACGCTGTCTTTTCAGGATATCGTGCACAGAATGAAAGGGCAGAAGGCCTGTGCAGTGATCAAAAATAAGATTACCTTTGCAGATAGGTTTTGGTGGTATTGGTATCGGACTTTCATTTAACATACTTTGATAGTTCTCAGTTCCTATTTTGGAGGTTGGATATTTTTAAGAGAAGTATATTTCGTAAAGAGCGCCTTTCAGTTGAATCGATACCGTGGATTATTACGTTGCGTAGGATTTGTTTAGATCTCATTCATGAACTTTTCAGTCAGCACAAGAGATTGAAGCATGAGCTGGAATTGATCTCCGCGTAGGTTTACATAGTCTCTCACCAGAGAAAAGTCGTATAACTGTAAGTTGAACGCTTACGGCATACTGAAATCAAATTCGACTCCTAGGATGATTTTTCTCGGGGGAATTCGCACTCCTAGGGGGAAAAGGTGTGAGGGCTCGAGCTGAAAGTTAGTAGGCCTTCTTTTTGTTGAAATTAGTTTTTTTTATATGTCAGGACAACCTTTTTTCGGTTCACTGCTGTCCTGTTTTTCAGCACCTACTACTTTCTTCTTCAATTTTCATCTTGTTTCATTAACTTCTTTCTCAACTTAACTGTTTCTATGTCTCTTCTGCATAGATTCCGCGTTCCCTTATCTCCATACTAAATGGTGCCTTCCTCCTTCCTCTCTTCGGAACGTATTTTATAGCGGTTAGAGAGGCTTAAACTAATATCTAATCATCGTATGAAAGGAATGAATGGACATCTGAAAAATAGGAATTCTTCTTGTGTGAGAGCACATTAGTAATCAACGCTTAACGAAAGGCACATTCTTTTGTCTTTACACATTCTTTTTGTCTCGTATTTACCGTTCGTTAAACTTGCTTCATTATAATTACCTCTCCAGGAAAACATCCGAAAGAAGATAGTAATTTTTAGGGATTAAGCGCTCGTTGGGGATAGGTAGGGTTACTGAGCTCGGCTGAGGGAATTACGTTAATAGTGGAATAGTGTCTGTCTGGCCCGTCAGTGTACAGTTACCGTTCAACCGACCTCTGACACGCGAGTGTGTTCTTTCATATTTATTTGTATTCCTTCTTTTCTACTCCTTTAATAAACAGTGAAACGAGCTGTGCCAACTGACACCCCCAAATTGTGCTCACTCATTGTTGAACTTAAACTTTAGCCATGTGGAAATAACCTTAACTGGGTACGAAGAGAAGATAATCCTTGGTTCAATGAAAAATGAAATCGTGTACGGCCAATAAAATAGCGAGTTAATTGCTAACGGGAACAAAATAATCTAGCCTAAGAAGAAAGATCCTGAAACTGAATGGCAATTAGAACTACTTATTTGACTGTCACAGCATGGTGGCCACCTTCGTGTATCTTCGCTAGAGCTCAAAATGTTCACAAGATGCGTTCTCTTGGTCTCGCAAAAAATCCACCAGTTAGATTTTGTACTACTCGTGCTGTTATTTTTCATCGGCAGAAAATGCCTACAACATTGGTATTTGAAGTAGAAAAAACTGTGATGTCATTAACTTCTTAAAGTCAGACCACAGAAACGGTTGCGCTGTTCTTCATATAAAATCATTTCGTTAAGCAGCGAAAATGTATGGCACTAATATCGCAAGGTACCAAAAACTGAAAAAATCTCATGTTACCTTACAGACGAGAGAATATGACGTTAACAATTTTAAAAGAAAGTTAATTTAGTCGTGAATGGCGAAAAGAGTAAAATGCCGCTGGCTATCGAAAAGAGGATCGATGATGCCGCTGCTGACTGAAAGCAGGGACTACCTCAACAATCCCGCAATCAGCAACCAAATCGCAGAAAGATTTGACCGAAGCATGCGTGGCTGGGGCGAGCGTGCGTGCGGAGCGTCCATGGTGAGTCAGTGCGCGTATCGATCTGGGCGGCACTGCGAGCCACCAACGCCGCCAGCAGTGGCACTTCATTCATCACGCTCCATGATCACTTTTGAAATGATGTCAATGCTAGTTTTGGTTCGCGCGAGCTTGTTTTCGAGGCAAGAATTACCGTATTGTTTACGTACGAAATTCAACAAATATTTTCTTCGAGTGTATGATATGTTGTGTTCTGAACTGAAAGAACGTGCGCCGTGGTTTGCTGGTGGAAAGAAGAAAGAATTATGAAATTTGAAATAAATGAAAGCATTGGTTCACGCGTGTTCTACATACACTTCCATTATTTATCAGTTTCATAAACTTTGTTAATTGTTTTTGAAAATATGAAGTGCAATTGAAAGTCACAAATTTTAGTTAAAAAAAAAGCGACAACGGTTTTCAGACGCTTGGGGTGAAAATCCATTGAATTTTTCAGCATTTAAAGTCTTCAATGCAAAATTTTTAGCGACTCAATTGTGTTCGGGGAGATTTGTGTTCTATTTTTACATATACCTTTTCCTTTTTACTGGATTATTCTCATGTTTAAATTAATTTCATTACTTTGCGTTTGTTACTAAGTACAAATTTCAATAAACTTGTTAGAGGTGTACGAGTGTCACCTGTGGCACCGCCTTGAAGTCCATTACAGTCGATCCTCGACTTCTGCACATCATCTAATACAAACCTCAACATATACTGAAAAGAATTGACCAGTTAATCACAACTTGATATCGCATCACTTGAATAACCGGGATTAATTTTTATCCGTAACAGTTGAGGTTCGCCTCAGATAATTTGAATCAACTCCAGTATCAACTTCTACACTCACTCATTACACGCGAGTTGCGTACAATTCCAGGATCAACTTTTACACTCACTCATTACACGCGAGTTGCGTACAATTCTAGGATCAACTTTTACATTCATACATTATACGAGAGTTGTGCATTGTTGGCGGTGCAGCAATACAGAGTGTGCGCGTCTGCAGGTGTCGCACCGCAAGGGGCTGCCGCACGTCATCTACTGCCGGGTGTGGCGGTGGCCGGACCTGCAGAGCCACCACGAGCTCAAGCCGCTCGAGATCTGCCAGTATCCCTTCTCCGCCAAGCAGAAGGAGGTGTGCGTCAACCCCTACCACTACAAGCGGGTCGAGAGTCCTGGTGAGCACACCCTTGTCTTCTTCCAGTGTTTGTGCTTTGTTATTCTCCAATGAAAGAACTCGGGTAACTTCTTAATCTTAACAAAGAAGAAAGTTTTACCGAGTACATCTTGTTTTTTATATACTTTACGCTTTGTCACTTTATAACAATTAAACTTTGCGTTTTGGTGTGAAAAAATCGAACGCTTGGGTAAATTTAGAGCTTTTCACGTTTCTATCAGAAACTTTCTGCTTAAAGAATGCTTGTCTCTCTTTAATTTTAGTAAGAGAAGTCAGTAGCTCTAGTGAGGTGCACAAAATTATTGATAACTGTTTTACGTAACTGTTCAAAGGCGTTGATGCTGAATTTTTCCACGTTAAAGCCGCGTACTCATACAAACACAAGTTGTTTCATTACTGCTGAGCTATACTCGGTACTCATCAAACTTCCCTATGCCTATTACGTTAAGTGGCCTCGTCTAACCTGTTACAGGCCTTAGGTTTTTGGTCTGGATAGTTTTTAAACTTGCCGTATGGCACCCTTTTACAGTTATTTATTTTAGGACGTGCGACAAAGGTGGGATAAAATGACCTGATCTGGACACTTCCGCTCAGAATCACTTCCATGTCGCTTTATGACCTGCAGTCCGCTTTATCATTATTCTTCACTTTTTGAGAGTACCTGTGTAACTGCGTTAGCGTCCGACGGTAAAATTATCTTACTAATTTTTTTACTTCTCAGAGCAGCTTAGATAACCTAACTGCTGTTATTTGTTTTTTGTTTGTTTCCTTTGTATTCTAGTGAGAACTTTATATTTTTTCGTTGGTGCCAATCAATTATGTTGAGCTCAGCACTTGGATTGTTCATATTCAGTTACTAATTGCACTTGAAAGCGTAAATCGACACAAACATTTTCTCAATTTTCAACAAATCAGGGTTGTACAGTTTCAATATTCCGGGTGTTGCGCTGAGAAGCACGAAAACTGCGTCACCCAAGGGATTTTGTAGAGCAATGTTGCTGTTGTGATATTGCAGTGCTGCCGCCTGTGCTGGTGCCCCGGCACTCGGAGTACGCGCCAGGCCACTCGATGCTGCCGTTCAACAACCAGCAGGTCAACGACGTGGCCATGCCCGCCAACATGAGCTACTCCCACAACGGCTTCGTGGCGGCCGGCTCCTCGCCCCCTCCTCAGAGCATGGCGCAGCAGGGTCAGTCTCGCTCATTCTCTATGCTTCTCAAGTCTCTAGTGTTTTTCGCCCTTCAATCAATAGAAGACGAAAAAAATAATTTCGCATGCTGTTTTTCCTGTCAGCGCTTCAATTTGCCAAATATCACGCAAACCCGAGCATTTCGTTTTCAACTTCTGCAGTGAACGAGGTGAAGTTTTAAGAAAAGAACTAAGTATGGGATTTACTGGAGAGGAGGTGTTTTCAAGTATCTTATGAGGCAATCTGTATTAAACAACATAAAGAGCATAACCACTACTCTCTGCTTCCACCTGGTTCTTATGACTTTTCAGCTCGAAGAATCGAATATGTAACTTACCGCTAGCGCAAGTCGGCAGCTCAGGTGTCGCTCGTCGAGTTATTCGGTCACCGGGGAATTCAACCTCGTACAGCAATACAAAATATGTAATAGCGCTAAAGTTTTGGCAATTATATTTTTAATTAAAATATGGCTTTGGCGGCGGACGGCGCTTTTTACTCAATGACCGCCTGAACGCAAGGTTTATGTCCGATCTGACGCAGTAATTATGCTGATGATTGGAGCATGCACGGGAAGAAAGAGTCATCGACGAATCGATTTTGAAACTCCTTTACAGGACGCTCGCTTCTGTAAAGAAGCTACTCTGGAAAGTAAGAACAATTATTGGGTAGCAGCGTA
Organism: Platorchestia sp. MABIK; assembly: GCA_014220935.1. Classification (NCBI taxonomy): domain Eukaryota; kingdom Metazoa; phylum Arthropoda; class Malacostraca; order Amphipoda; family Talitridae; genus Platorchestia; species Platorchestia sp. MABIK. The sequence goes on from JACJUY010004656.1 coordinate 40,882, forward strand.
CAGGGATTCTCACGAGGATCTCATCAAAGAAGTCACTGCGAAATCTAACTTCTTGGACTGAAAATATTCTCGGTAAGGTCAATAGTTACGATTCCGTTCTTATGTTTCTTCGGAGCGATGCGCGTCAGTCGATCTTCGGCCATTAGCCGATTTCTTTGAATCAAGTGCACGCACAGCTCTCATGTTGATCGCTTTGAAGTTGGCTTCATCGTGGGATGAATTGACTTTGTCAAACGAATTACAGACATGCAAGATTAACTGGTATTATCTCTCATTGAATCCAAACGCTTGTAACAAATGCCGAGTTTGATGATGTGCATACTACAAAATAGCGCCCATATTCCCTTCCTCTGTACGCTGCCCTTCAAAAGCGAGCATGCTCGAAGTAGCTTGGTGAATGCTCTCCCCACCACGCCTTAGATGCTTTTGCATTTCTGCTGTCACCTCTTTCATGGGATTTTAAGCTATTTTGCCAATATTGAACGCAAGTTTAATTGCATTCGATGTTGGACGTAGTAGGATTGCGTATTTCAAGACATCCCTTGAGCAACTGATAATATTTTCATAGTAAGCACTTCCTCTCTGTCGTGAACAATCATTTTCTTTTCAGTGGATTTTCTATTTTTTTTCATGCCCAGAGAGACTTCTTTGTAAAGTTTCTTTTAGAAAATATTTTCTTTTTGCCCACCTCACGACCACCGAATTTTCTTCTTCTGATCAATGAAGATAAACTAAGAAAATTCTATAGCTCTTTGCTACAGTTGTGGCTGGAACGAATATTGGAATTTAGATAGAGAGCACGGTAGGGGGTCGAAGAACAGCTGCATCTGCTTATCTGTCTTCCCCACTAGATTACTATCTTACTGCATGTCTGATAACGGTTCCCAGCGTTAGCATTTGTTTTGTTTCGTACTGGATTTTTCTTCTGGAGATTTCGATCTTATTTGTTTACCAAAGTTTCTTAATAAAAAAGAATGCAAAGTTGATGCAAGTTGATGGTTGGTGAAGATTTTTGTTTCTATTTATGGTTGTGCACACATGGAGAGAATAATTTAATGAAGGACATGGCGTCATCACATGTACAGGTGAAACAATTTGTTCACTTCATTTTAGATGTGTGTTCAATAGTGAATAGACAACCTGATGACTTAATTTTCTAATGGTCTTCATGATGAAGAGCAGATGATGTGTTTTTGCGGCTTCATAGTTTTATTGACGTGTGTAAAGTTAAGGTGACTATTTTGGTCAGCATGAAGTAAATTTTCCTCCATCCAGAAGTTGTGCCTCAGGTTCACATGATGATGAAAAATTCAGTGTAACATATTGGTTTAAAATACTATAATGGGCTTTTTATCAAAGGATGCAATATAATTATCACTTGTGTCCATCTCGTAAATTCGATTGGAGTGCTATTTCCTGTAGTAGGTCAAGTAAGCGAGAGGGTCACGTGAACTCATGCCAGCTGTAGCACCATGTGATGCCATTATCTGCCGCTGCCCATCTGTAGCTACTGCTTTATCTGATACAGGTGTCAGTTATGACTCAACATCTCGATAGCTTTATCGGCCCAATAAATAATGATTATGTGATTTTATTCATGTAAATGTACTCATTTTATGGAAATGTACTTGGAAGAACAATCATGTCTATAAATGGATGCTACGTTTTGAGTCCATATTGCACTTAACGTCATGAGTTGTAAAAAATGAAAATTTTGGTGTTTATTCTTCCCCTTATTTGAATAAATTCTTGTCATATTGTCTCTGATTCAAATCGACATTAGTAAATAAAAATAATTAACTATACTCTCAAATTGGATAAATGGTTTACAAGAAACACTCCCCTCAGGGAGAGACAACTATTGTATCTATGAGAATTAGCACTCCCAGGAGGATTACGTGAAGTCCTGAGCTAAAGGTTAGGTAGGCTCTCTTTTTGTTGAAATAAAATAGGTTTTTTGTTTTATTACGGACCATCTTTTTTCGGATCACTGCTGTCCTATTTTTCAGCAGGTACTAATTTCTTCTTCAACTTCTACTTGTCTCATGAACTTCTTTCTAAGTTCAGTTTTTATGCCCCTTGTACTTAGATTCTGCTTTCCCTTAACTCCATACTAAATGGTGCCTACATCCTTCCTCTCTTTGAACATCTTCGTTGTGGTGAAGGGAGGTAAAAACTTTCTTATAGCAATCCTACGAGAAACACTTCATTTTCTCATGTGCTACAGACAGGTACAGTGGTGCACTTAGAAGAGCGTGAGAATGCGTACAGTTGTATTGTTTTCTATGTGCTCTGATAACATTTTGTGACTTGAGAGCAGAGAAAGGTTTCTTTTCCCATTTTGCCGGTGCTTGCGCACCGCTTAAATGTAAGACCAGACTGTGTGGTGACCTCTATTCCAACGGTTATGGGGAGGGTATTTATGAAATAACGGTTCTAAGATGTAGAAATAGACTAAAAAATACTCTCAAACTGCAACACGGCGATTTCTTGTGTGTGTTGGAGAGACGTTGTCCTAAATGAGAGGCTTTTACCGTGTGGAGTGCTTAACTCACCCGCCGCCCGCCTTATCCAAAAAGATTTCTCAAGGGATGCTTACTCTGGATTTCTTCTTAGCATTTTTGTAGCTGCGGGAGTTAAACAAGGAATATGATATTAATAAATCTAATAACCTCTTCTTTAATATGCAATGGGGACTTGATAAGTGCGAAAAATATCACTGGCTACTCATGGCTGAACTGATTGAGAATTTGTCGGCCTTCTCCTTCATGTCGTTGTTTGTAGCGTTTATGCTACTTATCCTCGATATTGTCCATTGTTATTTCTCACTTTAATTTGTCTTGATCGTGCCAATTTCACCCCTTCACCAATTTTTGCACTCTCGGTGTGTAAAATTATCCCATTATTGCGTGGTTATCCTGAAGCATTGTGGCTGTATTTTGTGCAGCTTCGACATCGAACTCAGTCGTGTCGACCGATGGAGTCAGCCGACTTGGAGGGCCCTCTCCTGTGGGGAGCGTCAGCCCCGCTTCGTCGTCCTGCTTCTCTCCTGACAGCGCCTACAGCACCTCCCTAACAGGTCTGTTTACTTGCTCTTGCCATCGTGTTCTTACTCTTCTCGCTAATTGTCCTGCTGTCTCGAAAAAAAGGTCTTAGAGATGTAAAGGAAATGTCTCCCTAGATCATGTGACACGGGGCAATTATTAATGAAATGATTGTCTTTCTGCAAAATTCATTCGATATTTTCAATCTTAAAAATAGTGATCTACACTCAGTTGATTCAGCGTAAAAAATTGGTACAGTGAAATAGTGAAACACTAAACCAGTAGGTGATGGACGTAAATATTTAGAAGATTCACTACTGCATAGACATTTTTTGCACTGAAACCGATTATGAAAAAACGTGTGTAATCATGAAATGAAAAGTTATTTTTATACGTGATTGTTATCATTTACATGGTACTTAATTTTTTAGCATTGATATGAGCTCACAAGTAGGAGGTATTGTTGCTCTGAAAGATTAGAGAATCTAACATGACTTTTGACTTGAGAGTGCCCGGTAATTAGTGACTACTTGTTCAGCAACTGTTAATATCACTTGAAAAATAGCTAACACATACTTCATACACAGATAGTAGTAAATTTAGTAAGAGAATCAAAGCTACACATCCTAAAAAACGCTGATATGCGCAATCCCAATAATAAAATTCCAGGCCTTTAAATAATATTTCAACCTCAAATACTGAACCTTAATGCAATACTATTTTTTATTAACAGCGTCTGATAACTATTTATAGTATGTCTTAAGCACTTTTTGTTTAATATTTATTGGCCAATTAGGTATGATTTTCATGGGGAGAACATTACGGCGAGAAATGTCTCCCACTAACAATGCGAGAGAGTCAGATGTGCACGCCTTTCAGTTTATTTTTATGGTACTTCTCTCATTTCATTTTTTTACTGCTTGAGAATTTGTGCATTTTTTACTGTAGGAGAATTACCTTCAAAATTATGAGCTTTGGCAGTGCAGAGAAAGGTTTCTTTTCCCATTTTGCCGGTGCTCGCTCACCGCTTAAATGTAAGACCAGACTGTGTGGTGCGAACCTTACAAGTTATGGTGTTAGGAGCGACTGTGGACTCCAATGTTCCATTGAAGATCATCAAAATAATGCAGTCAAAAGTATTTTCAAAGCATAGACGAATAGTGTTTCAAGTTAATTCTTAATCCTCAAGTTTCAGTACTATCGTTCAGGACCACTCTTTATTCCGTCCTTTGTTTAACTGACACTAAATTTTCCCACAGACGGCCTGTCTCCGAGCTACCCGGGCACAGCTGATGACCTCAAGCAGGACACGGCCATGGACGTGATCCAGTCTCCCCTCTCCTCCTCCATATCTCCGTCTATATCCTCGCCCAACTTTATGCCCGTCGAATATCAGGTAATTTCCTGAACAACACTCGTCTCTTGTGCTTCTTTTTAAAAATAATAAATAAATTTGTTCTATAATAGGATATTGTTCAGCACCCTGTGTGAATAAATCAGGCAAAGCAGGTAGTAACAGTCTACGTGTTACAGTGGGATTAGCGGTATCAGTGTTTTATTGAGTTGTGATAATGTGTTAGACTTAAAGTCTCCACTGCTGACGACTTTGTTTTATGATAGTAATCTCTTTATGTCGCACTTCTTATGTTCTAGAGAAAAATTAAGTTGTGAGATAAACTTTCACATGTAATTTTGTCGGACGGAATATTTTTACGAGGGATTACTTTCGGTGGATCTGTAGCGTCCCTTGCGTTAATAAACATGTATTGTCCTTTGCGTTAATAAACATGTAGCTAACCAGGACACAGTGCAGTGTAGCTGTACATTGACGCATTGTCGTTGTAGGAAGCGGAGAGCTGGTCCAGCATCGCATACTACGAGCTCAACAACAGGGTGGGGGAGGTGTTCCACGCCACAACCTCGTCCGTCATCGTCGACGGCTTCACAAACCCAAGTCATAATTCAGACAGATTCTGTCTAGGGCTCCTCTCTAACGTTAACAGAAACTCCACTATCGAGAACACTAGAAGACACATCGGTAAAGGTGAGATTGCGCCCTGATGTGTTTATCCCGAGCCCAGATTTGCAAGTTCAACGGTATCTATTTTAAAGTTTATGCTATATTTCACTGAGATAAATATCTCTAGGACAGTGTCACTTATAATGCTTCAGAAAATGCATCGATTTGTGTGTATAGTTTCTCAAAAAAATAAAAAGAATGCTTCTATATTAGTAAGGGACTGGAATTGAGCTGCAGCATTTGAATGCGATAGTTTCAAAACTTTTATTCGAGTGGGAACTCTTTAAGTGAAGAGCTGTAGCCTGTTCTGCTAATATCCTGCACGTGCTTGTGCAGGCGAGATATTTTCTGTTGCACTAGGCACGTATCCAGTGCATTGTCTGCAATGAGTCGAACAATAGTTTCTATTAATTACTCCAATAAATAAGCGGACGTTTCATGCGGCAGGTGTGCACTTGTACTACGTGGGCGGAGAGGTGTACGCTGAGTGCCTCTCGGATTCTGCGATTTTTGTTCAGTCACGCAACTGTAACCACCACCACGGCTTCCACCACTCCACCGTCTGCAAGATTCCTCCCAACTGCTCCCTCAAAATATTCAATAATCAGGAGTTCGCGCAGCTGCTCTCCCAGAGCGTCAATCACGGCTACAGAGCTGTCTTTGATTTGACCAAAATGTGCACAATTCGGTGAGTTGCTCTTCAAACAAAATTTCCACCAATTTGTTCAGCTTGCTTTGTGCTTCACGTTCTTTATTGAATGCGGTTGTGTGTTGGGTGATGAGATGTGTAATTTTAATATTATAATACTGGAGCGCATATTGGGTATCTTCACACTATAACATTGAAGATTGAATATTTTGAAAATCATGGAAAAAGTTGTCAATTAAATATCAAAGGTTATTCAAGAAATCACTCATTATTCTCGCCATCAGAATGAACAATGGAAATTTAGCAGAGCGCCAGTCCGTTGATACTGTGGCCTCGATTGTTATCTGAGTGGTCCCTAGCTGAGATCCCTAGGGGGATACAACTAGTGTATCTATGGAAATTAGCGCTCCGAGGGGAAAATGTGTGAGGGCCCGAGCTGTGTGTTAGGTAGGCCTTCTTTTTGTTAAAATCGAAGGTTTTTTTGTTATGTTAAGGACCACTTTTTTTCGGTTCGTTGCTGTTCTGTTTTTCAGTCCCTACTACTTTCTTCTTCAACTTTTATCTTGTTTCATGAACTTCTTCCTCAACTTACTGTTTCTATGCCCCTGCTGCATAGATTCCGCATTTTCTTTTCTCCATACTAAATGGTGCCTTCCTCCTTCCTCTCTTTGATACGATCTTTTTGTAGCGGTTAGGGAGGCTTAAATTACCGTATTATCCAATCTAATCCCTAGCTGAGTGTTAATGAGAGTTAAGTAGGCCTTCTTCTTGTTGAAATACAATTTGTTTTGTTTCGTTGAGAGCCACTTTCTCGGTTCACAGCTGGCCTGTTTTTGAACACCTCTTTCTTCATAAGCGTTCATCTTGTTCCATAGCCTTCTTTCGTAACTTAGTTTCTATGCGCACTGGATCTTGTGCGTAACGCACCTCGTGAATAGATTCCGCGTTCCCTGAACGCCATCCTAAATGGTGCCTTGATCTTTCCTCTCTTTTAAACGCCTTTGTTGCGCCTTAAACTAACATTTGATCTAATCTGTCATGCCAGGGTTGTCTTCAGGTTAAAATCGACACTTCTACGGTTGCGATGTGGTTGTGTGCGTGTTCCTCGAGGTTTAACCGTTGTATCAAAGTATGCTTAGTGGCAGATAGAGGATGACCTCAGGGCATTGATCGCAAACACCCTAGTAATTATTTTGCATTGCTAAATGTAGTTACAGTAAATCATACAGTATTCGTTTGTTGTTTTATCGAGTAAAGCTTATGAGATTAGAATCATTAGATGTATGCAACGCTGCGAAAGAATTTGAAAAGGATAACACAGTGAACACAGAGCAAGTGTAGGCCTGTTCGGTGAATGTGTTACTAATGTTGGGGATGGCACGTGATGATACAAGAAGCAGCGTCTGGTTGTCTAAATAATAAAGTAGCCCCGAGAGGAAGCCAGCAACACACCTGCTACCTTTTTATATTGAATCGAAGCATGAATTAAGTGAGCAAACGAAAGAAAGGAACGGGTTTGTTCATTGGATCTGTGGAAATGGCTGTAAGACAGGCTCAAAATGTTTGTATCCAGCTTAGAATAAGACAATTTTGAATCATCTTCGATGAGACTTCCTCTCGATAATATGAGCACTGAAATGAACAATCGCCGTTTGACAAGACAGAGGCAGGCATTGGCCGTTCCCTAAATCGAAATATGTTTACATGCATGAGGTCAGTGTTAATATTCTTGGGTGTGCAGAGTGACATAACTTTTCTTTACCCAGTCATTTGTTGCCTGTGTCGCATTGCACACGTGAGTTATTGACACCTGATGTGTTCATCTCCAGGTTTTGTTGAATGCTTTACTTTGAATGTCATCTCGTGTGCAGGATGTCGTTCGTGAAAGGATGGGGCGCCGAGTACCACAGGCAAGACGTGACGAGCACGCCGTGCTGGATTGAGATCCACCTCTCAGGGCCCCTCAAGTGGCTGGACACGGTGATCACGCAGATGGGTGCCCCTAACGATGTCATTTCCTCAGTGACATAAACCGACCTCTCATCCTCTCGTCTTCATTTGGGTCTCGGCGCCCTGACTTCGTCCACTGCTGCTACGCGGTGCTCATCAGCTTCACTCGATTGCGTCATTAGTTTCACCGGCATATTTTATTTCCGCATCTTTTTATGCTAACTTAGTCTGTACGGTTGTATTCGTAGGCTGCCGTTTCCGGTTGCCTGTTGCCTACTACTTCGATACACCTATATTACTATGCTCGGGTTGATTATTTGAACGTCTGCAATCTGAATTGTTGATACGTTGCACATTTGAAGTTTAAGAAAAATTTAATTTGAGGCGTAATATCTCCTAAAGAAAGGAAGCCATTATCCAAGCTCATTTCTCAATAATTCATTTTTAATTCATTTGCACCACTTAGAACCGCATTTGCGCTTCCCTGGGCACACAATCACTAAAATGTTTGCCGTTGGTATAATCCAAAACCTAAATTATCCAAACGTGATCGAAATGATCGTTTTAAGAAATCTTTTGAACACTTACAATTTTTAAGTATAGTTGAAAGCTCTCGACGTCAACAGTATTGAAGTATTTAATACATTGCTTTTAACGGTTTGGTTATTAGTACGGAAGGCCGACATTCAACCTTGTGTGGGTTAGCATCCCGTGTATAGTTGACATAAGGCTTAGTCACAAATGCTAATGTTGTAAAATATATTGAGGCCTTGGAGCCCTCAGGGTGATGAAACTATTGGATCACTGCGAATTTGCACTTTGAGGGGAACATGTAAAGTCCTGACCTGAGAGTTAAGTAGGTCTTCTCTTTGTTGAAATAAATGGCTTTTTGTATTGTTAAAGATCATTTTTTTCGGTTCACTGCTGTCCTGTTTTCCAGCACCTCTTACTTTCTTTTCAACTTTTCTTGCTTCCTAACGTTCCTTCTCAATTCACTGTTTCTATGCGCACAGGATCCTGTTTGGAAACACCTTGTGCATAGATTCCGTGTTCTCTTAATTCCATACTAAATGGTGCCTCCATGTTTCCTCTCTTTGCAAATCTTTGTTAGTTTTAAAGGGGCTAAAACAAACTTATAATCAATCAATTGAAGCCTAGTAAAAAGAACATCAATTACTTATCTTGTCCTCGAAAGCGAGTGAACTGAAATGCCTCTATGTTTCTTAGCCCAATCATGATTCCCAATTTCGGTTACGATCTTGAAATCGCGGGAAGAAGTTGGGGCGTGTTTTCATAATTCTCTCTGTAAGAGTTTTTATAGCCGGGATTGTATTCTACTCCCATTTGAAAAAAGCTAATTTTACTTGTGAAACAAATTCCTTTTCAAAATTCCCTGGATTACTGTTCCATTACTGAAAGAATTATCGTATGTTCAACACGAGTCGTTGATTTCCATTCTGTGCTGTATGTACTATTCTTTCCTCAGTGGATTAGCATTAGCCTGCTTTGATAGCCATTGTTTTTATTCATGTTCTTATCGGAGTCGTTGCAATTCAAGGAAAAAAGCTATGATACTTGAATGTTAATAGAATAAAAGCCGTGGCCAGCAAATTTAATCGAGTCACACATCTGTCGGTTCATTTTTGTGTTGAAATGATTTTTATAATTTTCGTAGAGTGCTGATTAGATAATGATATTAGTTTCTCGGATAACTAAGTATTCACTTTTCAAGGTCTAAAAGCTTTTCTTGGGCACAAAAGTGTACACAAGCCACATCCTCCCTTAGCTGTACTTTCAAACGTTTCCTTTTTATTTATTATGAAATTTTGAAACTTATACATCAAGTAACTTTGGAACATTCAACATTCAAAAAGAATAACATTCTTTAAATAATTTCTTGGAGTGCCGTACTGCAGGCGCAAATTACGTATCTCATATCTTCTAAGTTTATTAAAGTAAAGAAAGTGTTCTCCTGGATTTTCTTCGATGAAACCCAGTAACGAAAAATTATTTTACAAAACTTTCGCACAAATTCATTTTAGCAACTTTTGACATTGGCAGGACTTTCTAAGTGTTTAGTGTTATTGATTTGGCTTCTCAGTAACTTTTTTGTTAGACTCAGGCTCGTGCTAAGATGAAAAACACTGGATAAAGTTAAATTGCATGTAAGCGCTTTGTAGAATTCATAATTCCCGCATCAAGGCTTGTACATTCTGTCTCTTCAGCTTGCATATGAGAATGAAGCTGCAATGACTCACTACGGTCTTCATTCAAAAATATTTGTCAACTATATAAAATAAAAATATTTATTTCAAGTTCAATTTGATAATATTCGAGAGCAGTAATGATTCCTTCATTTAGTATATGGTCGATACCTGGTATCACCAGCATTTTATGCAACGGAAAGCTCCTCATGACATAAATATGGCATGGCCCTATTTGTTCAATTTATTGCGTTGTAATCAATTATCTGTATTTTTACAAAAGTTTCACTCTCTAGCGTCTTCTCTGTGAAAAGAACAGTTACTCGAGATTATATTATGAGTAAATCTTTTTAAGAGAGGCTTTACAGTTCTTTCGCTTCATGATAATTTGTGTTTCAAAGTCGAAGTGCGAGCCCAGCTCTCTCACTACGATGTTCAAGTGGAGCAAGCGAAATCGACCGCATCATATCACTTAGTTACAGAAGAATAATTTCCCATTAAATTACATAAAGCTTCGAATTTGAGTTTAGTTTGTATTTTAGCGCTGACTGTTCTAAAAATTGGAACTCACACTGCTTGATACTGTGACAGACTTTAAGGACAAAGTTCTGCAGTCCTGATAAGGTCTTAGTTAAATCAGCTGTTCTTCTGTTCACTACCCGTCCACGTACATATGTTTGTCAAAATTTATTTTTAGCGCATCATTTTTCATGATATTTGCTCAGAAAGTAACTTCATTTCACAAAATTATCTTTATCACTTGAGACCCTGTCGTCTTCAAGTAGCAAACTACTTATTTTTTGACTTTTGAGGTTTGGAGTTTTGTCCACGTCATGGTATTGATAATCAAAACTAATACCTATACCTTGAGTTCTCAGCATATGCTAGTTTAAACTAGTGCTAAGAATTTTGCTATACCTGTACCTGCTTTCTTCCTCTTTTACTAGTTTCATTGATGATATGGAGAGGTTTGAGAGAAAGGTACGTAGTTGTAGAGCTATGTTGTCAAAACGATAAACTGCAACATTACTTAAAACTCGAGCTCAAACAAGCCATTCTACTTGATAATTATAATTCCTATTTTACTTCGGTATAACTATTTATAAAATCTCGTTTCGGGCAGAAAAACACTGAACATTTGGGCGCACTACGCCCTCGTCTATTAAATTGAGTGTTCATCTTGTGATTCATTTCTATAAAACACTAAGGATTCACCTCAAAGAGTCGAACTTTATTTCTTGTAGTATGTGCTTTAGGCACTATATTCATTATTTGAGAAATAAAATGAATTCACAAAACGGTAATGAAGCTTTTTGAGTACAGTGTCATAAAATGTTGGTGCGTGTTCAATGATTTACAATGGGAACAAGTTTAATTTAAAATGTCTGGGGATTACTGATCGAGTTAAGAGTACATGTCCTTGAGATAATGTAACGTTTCTGCCATTCAAAAGCAATGAAAACTTAGGTTTAAGTTAAAAATCCTTACATGATATGAATGTTCAACGACCTAAGGATAAAATAGTAGTATGAAGTTGTTACAATATATTCTTATCGACCTCTCGCTATATACACTTGAAAAATTCTAAATCTTGGGATTACATTCCGAGATTTACATCTTCCTTTTTCTTGTAAAAAATATGGCTTCAAAACTTAACTACCCTGTAGTATTTCAACATACGTTTCGTTCGTAGATTTAATGTTCAGGAACTCTCATTTCAACTAAATTAAATGACCAATTTAATTTTAAGAAATATTTTTAAGTGCATAGTGTTAATGGTGAAGAGATAGTGCCATAAATTGCTGAAGTGCTAGAAATTTAAAATATTACGTAAAAATGAAGTCACGACGGTTCAATGCTCTGCGCCCTCGCTCGTTTCAGTGCTTGCTAGGTGGTGGAGCTAGCGGTCAGGTGGTGAAGGAAGGTCGTAGTTGTCAGCGAGTTGTGAACTGTGTGTCCGTTGCTACCTTTTAATTAGTTCATGGAAAGTGGAGCTCCTGAGCAACACTTGAATTTTGGCAAAAAGTGTTCGGCTTTGTAAAAGTAAATACGCATTTTTTATGCACGTGTTAGTATTTTAAATTAATTTTCTTTGTTATTGGTGCCTTTAATTTGTATTCTGAGGAAATTTCATTTACTCTTGAGTGACCTGGACGCATAAATGTCGAATAAGGCGCTGTTGACCGCAATTACGAACCGAAAGATGTCGCAAATATAGTGTGTCCCACGACATTGTGTACCCGCTGTTAAGATGTTGATCTATCTCAAGTATCTTATGTTAATCCTGTTCCATTAACACAGAAAATTGCCTGTTTCAGGAAAGCAATCTTATTATTAGACAACGCATCTATTGTGGGAACTGTAAATGTTTATTTTCATTAAAAATGGGAATAAATATTACCCATTAGTTAAACTGAAAAAAATTGGCTGGGACCATGAACACAAACTGCTCCTCAGGAGGATGCAAATTTTATATCTATGCGAGTTAGCGCTCCCAGGAGAAATATGCGAGGTCCCGAGCTTAAGGTTAGGTATGCCTTCTTTTTATTGAAATTGAATAGACTTTTTGTTTTGTTACGGACCATCTTTTCTCAGTTCACTGTTGTCCTGTTTCAGCTATTACTTTCTTCTTCAACTTTTATCTTGTTTCAGAAACGTTTGTCTCCACTTACTGCTAACGCATCATGTGCATAAATTTTGCGTTCCCTTAACTCCATACTAAATGATATCTTCCTCCTTCCTCTTTTAGGAGCGCCTTTTTTATAGTTAGAGATGCTTGAACTTATATCGAATCTAATCTGAATTTAAACTGAAATGTAAAATTACTGTTGGGCCAATATTTTTCTATTTTCGAAACATGACATCGTTGCATGCCGTGAGAATGTTTTTACTTATTTCTCGCTTTTTATAGCCTCTAGACACATTCTTGAAAGTTTTTCTTTCATTTTTTGCGTAACACATTTTTTAATCCTTGTATTTTCAATCAAAACAGCGAATTCAATTACATTCTTTCCACTTGACTCCTTGAAAGTTTTAAGGGGTGTTACCAAATAATTTCATTCAAACACTTGATCTTATTTGTTCATAGGTGTTAGGATATGCTCACACGTTTAGCTTGCTGGTAAAATGAAAACATTATTTTTCAAAAAAAAATTTTTTCGTGTACCTGGAATCTTTTAAATTGGATAACTAGTAAAGAATTAACATACAAACGTCGGGTGCACCTATTTATGTGACGCGGTACATTACACTATAGGAAAACTCCACTGAAATGGCACCTGTTACAACGAAAAGCAAAATGAACTGAAAATGAACTAAAACTTTCCCAACCCTGACGCTAACTTGTCGACTGATTCTCGTAATGTTCGCCCATGTAGTTCCTGGAGGCAAATCAAATCTTGAACAGAAGAAAGTCTCCGAAGGGTCTCGTAAATTTAAGACTTGACTGAAACAACTCCCACATGAAGGACCTTGTTTGAAAATGCACTTCTACACCTTTCAAACGAGAACAATTTTGTCTACAGTTGCACCTCTAGGGTCGTTCACTTAATATCGCGTTCATAGTACGCATTGAAACTAAGAATTTTTCACAATTTGAAATAAACGTTTTTATCATTTCTACCATGGGGTTTAACTGCAAAGTTTTTTCGCATTATTATTATTTTATGGGTTTAGTCGTCGGACTCATTTTAGGTCGTGTTTACTCGTTTTTGCCTCCCTCAAACGTTTTTTGGAAGGTGATTTTCGTTTTAGTGTAACTGACCGGATGTCGAATTCGGACCGTGTTTGCACTCTTCAAATTTTTTAGAGCCGTTTACATTGTTTTAGGATCTCTGGCGGTATAACCTTCATATATTCCAGTGAAAAATGTTCGCGGTAAAGTAGTCTTTTTGTCTGTTTTACTTCTGTGAAGAACGCTCAAACTATGACATGTGAGAGAAATGTAAGGAAACACTGCAGCTTGCTTGAATTATGTTTAGATACGATCTGGCTGTCTGACGCTCGTTGCCGTGCGGATTCTCTTGCAGAAGGGCTGGTGCATGCCAGAGCAAACCAAGATCACAAAAAGAGATCATTCCACTGATGATGCCATTTAACCATACTGGCTGTGTTAACTCTTATCGACTCTATCGATGCAGTCTTTCTCTTCATTTGTATTATGACTGTTTTGCGTCGAGGCAGTGCAAAATTTCTTAGTGTATTTAGATTCTGCGGCTACTTATTATATTCTAGTACAATCCAACCCTTCCTTTGAGACATCTGGGAGCTGGTGATTAAACCGATTCACCGTCGGTCGCTTCTTGGCTTGGCTGGTGCAGAGGTTCATTATTAATCTCTGGACTTCATCGAAAATTTCGCAACTGCCAAGTTTGTTGCAACTCCAAACGACTATTATCCCACATGTACATTTATTCTGAGGATTCAAAATCATTTTCGTCGAGGCATAATCAAAAATTTTAAGGAATTTTTTATCGGTGTAAACATACATGTCGAAGTCTCGTCAGACCTATAAGAGGTATGATTTATGTGTTCACTGGCTCTGCCCACTACTTTGACCAGAGCTTATGATTTTCATCAACCATTCAACGAGATGGGCAAAATGCAAGCTACGTGTGAATTGTTACCTTCTACCTGAGGATGAGAGGTTTCGGGGATCTTTGTGGAGTTAGCTACGTTAATACCTGACGTCTAAACTTTTGTTTCTCTTTTTATCAGAGTTCTACGTTATAGATATAAAGCTCATTTACGTAGCATGTGAGGTACAGATTTTATTGCCGCAATACAGATGTCGATACAGACCTGCATTGGTTGCTGTGAATGACAGGATAGAGAAGATACAACGGTAAACTCTACTGGTCAGCGACTTCATTTTCCTGAGTAAGCTCCTTTCAGGTTTAGTCATGTGATAAAGAATGATGTTTAGAATATTTTGAAATAAATTGAAAGTGTACTATGTGTTCAATGGAATGTAGCCGAGGTAATACGCGGAGAGGAACTTCAGAAGTGCGGGACATTGTTCCTGTTAGAAGAAAGCCGCGTTGGCGTTAAGTTGCAACCGGTAAGTGTAGTTAATTAAGAGCCATGAACAAAAATTGAACGTAGAGCTTTTGGTCTGCAAAGCTTTATTTCGTAAGTAATAGAGTAATATATAGTATCGCAAGAGAAGCTATAGTAAGCTACGCATTACTTGCCTTGCATGCCTTCAACACAGCAGCAGCGTGCCTTCCTTGTTGCCATCCATCTCTGCATCTACCCGTAAACCATTCCTACACATGTCCTGGTCGTCTAAAAATGTGACAGAAATGTTCTCATTTAAAGTCCCTTCTTTTCTGAACCGTGCATAAAATTTTGTTTTTGCGGTACTCTTACAGTAACTCACGGACATTTCGCTTGTTGGATTATCAGTGAATTATCTTTCACTACGCAGCGCCACCATTGCCGTTTTTATGCACCGTCGGAAACAAGGCAATTAGATTATGGCCCCGGACAGGCATAAAAGGTGTAGTTGTGTCGAGCTCACGTGAATCATCGTTCCATGTAGACTTCCACTGGTCAATTTGAGACTAACGCGGACGCTGCCTTTGAAGTGCAAAAATTAGTTTATGCGCATGAATAGCAGCCAAATTTGTCGAAGTTTCAAGGTTCATCACCCCTTAATTTCTATAGACGAGTAAATTCGTCCCAGCACAGAAACACGAAACCCTGTATATTTTGGACGCTATCTTTATGATTGTGTGAAATGTTCACGTGAACGAAAATTATGAATAGACCTCCTAATATGCTTCCGTTTTTCACTTCTTCTCATAATTCAATTCCTTCACTGTGGAAACAATTCATTGTGCTTGAACCTTTACCTCATTTCTCACGATTTGGCATTCTGCCCCCATCACTTAAGTTAAGTGCGCCGCTGTTTTCTAACTTGAGAATGCATACATGCGTAAATAGCGCTTGCCTTGATATGTGGTTGTTACAGAATTTTTAAAAATAACGGTACGTAGGCCAATGAATTGTATTTTGCTATGCTATATAATATGGAAACTATTGGTGCAATATTAATTTGTTTATGTTAGAATACCAGCAATGTTTAGAAAAGATGTTAGTTTCTCATTTGTTCGGTTACACTCTGATGCCTCTACAACTGACGCCAAGTCAGGGGTTTGTTATGATTTTATGTTCGCCTTAGCAACTTGAAATGATTTTTCATGACTGGACACGTAAACATTCTTATCACTTCTTTTTTTGTTTCACTTTTTCATACCAGAACTACTACCTAAGGAGCTGTGAAGGATGTTTGTAATAATGCAAATTGACATACATAAAGAGTTAACTTGTTACCTCTCATCACATCTACGAATTAGAAGTACGTCAAACTAGTAATATACTTCAGCTTTCCTTCTTGACGATAAAAAGTTTAATCATCCACACCATACACGTGCAACAGAAGCTTTTAAACTCATGAGTTGTTAAGATAAATGCTCTATATATCTGAAAAAAAATCTATAATAAAGGTTAATTAAATAGTTCGAATTTGGGACTAAGATTTATTACTCAAAGCATCGCACTTGCGACCTTTGCAACCGGTAGCTCTTTGTCGCCCGCAGGGACATGGAGGTACGTGGTTGGGCGTCCAAGGTCCAGTGCTGGTGTTAGCATAGTAGTCCATGGGGTATTGCGTGGTGCCCCACTCGGCTTGCTTCAAAGCCACCATTGCTTCGTAGGGAGTAAGAAGAGGCTTCTCAAAATGATGACCCCAGTCAATGGAGAGCCTTGGACAGGCCACTTGAACCCAAGCATCCACATGGTGACTCATCGCATTGAAGAGATCAGGGTAGACTTGGTCATGATCTACACATACCACTTTCTTCTTGGCAGCCACGAGTTGATCCTGCACGACCAATATGGTTACTAAGAACTGAACAGTTACTACCATGTGGCTCAAGTAAATCATAGGGCGAGGCGATCTAAAGCTATTCTTGCCATCCATCGTAATTCCGTGAAGTTATCTCGCAGTGAACACAACAGAATTGGAGGCTTTACAAAATTTGACTTGATATGTGTGATATTTTCTACCGAACACAAAATTAAACATTATGTTCAACTCTTTCACTGACCTCAATATGTTTCTTCACAGAAGTATTTCCCTGCCTTCCCAAGGTTGAGAAGATAATACCCCACACGGTGGCCTTCGCCGCCTCGTCAATTGCTTTGCGGCGGTTGCGCTTCATGAGGGGTTGGTCGTAGTGTTCTCGAGAAAGCACTTTAATGTACGGATTATACCTGCGGTAAGGATCGTTATACCATTGAATTACACAACATAGAACTGAAGTACAACAGGAAATCTCACCAATGCCAGCTGCTAGTAAGTGAATATGCGTAATACTTCAACAAAAAGGTTGAGGAAAGCCAAAAAACTGATTAACAAGATTACACCATGTTTAGTTTCCACCGAGCATTTTCAACGGCAAACACGCGGCTAGCAAATCAACATATGTAGGGAATAAAGGGAAAATTAAAAGAGAACAAGGATCTAAACTGTTGATTTAAGTTTAACGATCTACAAGTTTCACAGCGTCAACGAAATACTCACAAGTATGTGTCCAGTTCTGGATTTGAAATCATGATAGACTCCAAATGAAATCTGCCATCTCCCAATGCTACGATGGTATAGCGAGGATTGGACGGAAGTGGAGGAGATGTGCAACCCAGCACTTCACCAGGAGACAGAGGCCTACTCTGTGGCACCAGCACATTGTAACCAGCTTCTCTCAGCGCAATCGCCAACTTTTGAAGCGACCCAACAAATTGAACAATAGAAACTAAGGCAAGAGGTGTTTCAACTTTAAATATCGCCTTGATCGTGTCCAAAAAGTGGGTAGAATCAAATTGAATATCAACAAACACGTACATAACCGGAACAACTGTGTGATCAATGGGCACCAAACACGAATGTCCATAGTGCACCAAGAGATCAGCTTTGATATGAGCGGCACCCAAGTCATCAACGCAACAAGCACCGTATGTGACATCTCCCATGTTGATGCAAACAACCCCACAATATGACTGTAAAATATCTGATACAGTCTCAGCAAAAATTTGTAGGCCTTCTGGCAGCTGAAGGGCTACTATTTTGGCCTTCAATTGTTTTATTTTCCAAATCGTCTTTGGAATTTCAAAGTTATAGTTTGATGGTAGGTCTTTTATAGCTTCAATAAGAATTGGATCATGTTCAATTTCAGAAGGGATGCCCTTCAGTACAGACCGGGAAGGCCGGAAAACTTTTACAGGTTTTGTACTTTGAAGGGCTTTAGTAGTGTCACCGGTACTCATTTCAATGATATTTTCAAATTAGTGTCTCTGCAATGGAGAAATGTGCAAATGAGCTTTAAAGATTTCAATATTCATTCAAGACTGGAGAAAATACTGATATACAATTATAGCAATATTATAAAATACCATATTAAGCAATTTTAAAATAATTTGAGCTCATAAAAATTTGTCTACAATTTCATGATTCTGGCTTCTTTCAAATAAATGGAATAGAAAGGTCAAAATTTACTTTTACACACAAATTATTGATAATGCTTAGTTCATAATACAATAGAAATAATACTTAGTATATTAGGTTAGGTTAGATAAGGTAGTTTAACACATTGACTGCGTATTGGTACATTTATGACCCTTTAGGTAAATTAATTATTTATATATCAGTATCAATGAATAACATTTCAATTATTTTACTACTTCAATTTAAATTAGACCTTGGTGCAGAAGTTGAAATGTCATCATGCAATTATGTTTTTTGCCCTTCTTACAAAGGTCAAGATTATAAGTTAGTTTAAGCCTCCCTAACCGCTACATAAAAGAGCATATCAAAGAGAGGAAGGAGGAAGGCACCATTTAGTATGGAGATTAGAGAATGAAGAATCTATGCAGAAGGGGCATAGAAACAGTAAGTTGAGAAAGAAATTTATGAAGCAAGATAAGAGTTGAAGAAGAAAGTAGTAGGTGCTGAAAAAAACAGGACAGCAGTAAACAGAGAAAAGATGGTCCTTAACATAACAAAAAGGATTTTATTTCAACACAAAAGAAGGCCTACCTAACTCTCAGCTTGGGCCATTACACATTTTCCCCCTGGGAGTGCTAATTCCCTTAGATGAGAGTAAACATCCCCCTGAGAGTTGCATCTTCTTACAAAAGATGCAAATATAATTAAGCAGTTACACGGCTTTTCAATTCTGCTATCAACCCAATCAAACCTACCGTAGCAATCGCACAAACGTAGTTAACATGTTAAGCCTCCCTACTGCAAGAAGGCACTCCAAAGAGAGGAAGGATAAATGCATGATGTAGTGTAAACTTTTAGGAACACAGAATCTATGCACAAAAAGGTTCCCACACAGGATCCCCTCTGCATAGAAACAAAGTTGAGAATGAAGTGCAAGAAAGAAGATAAAAGTTGAAAAAAGTAGGATGAGCCAAAAAATCGGACAACAGTGAACCAAAAAAAGATGATCTGTAACAAAATAAAAACTCTATTCAATTCCAATAAAAGGGGGCCTACCTACTCTTCAGCTCGGAACCTCAGATTTTCCAGGAGTTTACATTCCCGTAGATACAAAATTTGCATCCCCAGAAGAAAATAATAATAGCATGTACTCACATTTGAGGGGACATGTCAACATTTGAAGAGTTCAAAATTTTAAACAATTGTGTAATGCACACAAGGTTAAAACTTGTATTTTATTTTAGAGGGTGAAAAGTTAAACAGTGATTTTCACAATAATGCAATAAACAGTTAAGACAGCATGTTTCAATAGAAGTTATTACCTTCCATAAGAAATTAAAGATCATTTTTAATTTAAGAATCATTTCTACTCCAAACACGTATTGTTCATTGATTACCTAGAAAAATTTTAGCAAAGAAATAAATTAAATAAATAAAATTAAAAAAGGCAATTGACTTCCAAAGAAAACATTACTGAGTTAGCAATTCTATCAGTCATGTCATTGTTTCATTATCATAGTTGCGGTAACAAGAAAATTGTGGTCAAACAAATTTTTAAATCACTAAAAAACAAATAAAACTATTATTTTAAGCTATTGCAAGAAATTAGTAGAATTTTTACTATGGTAGACATGCCTTTATCATTAATATAAACTTTTCATGACCTATAATGATTTACAAGATTTTATACTCCTATTTATACTTGTAGTAACATTCCTTTAAGATTTGATAAGTTAGTTTAAGCTTTCCTAACCACAACAATGGTGTTTCTGGGAGAGCATGGTGACATTTAGCATAGAGTTCACTGAATGGGAAATCTATGCATAAGGTGTATTCCTATGTAAGATCCCCTATGCTTAAAACAGTAAGTCTATGAAACATGATTAAAATTGATGAAGAAAGTAATAGGAGTTTAAAAATAAGATAGCAATGAACCAGAAAAAGACAATCCTGAACTAAACAAAAAATCTGTTGTATTTTAACAAAAAGAAAGCCTACCCAGCTTCAGATTTGGATCTCACATTTTCCCTTAGGGGTACTAGAATTAAAAGGGCGATTTTTAGGAAATCTAATACGCAAGATAAAAAGAAGAACCAATATAAAAGGGAACATTCTTTTAATAACAAACGTTTCGGAATCTCCGATTCCATCATCAGTGCTGTAAAACAGTAAAAAACAATAATGAACAAATTGCGAAAAAGCTATAAGAATATAATATCAATATACCTACATTGAACGAAAAATAGCCAAGTCTAAAAAAAAATATAAAATTTCAATGAAACATTCGAAGCCATACGTACACATGCACCTAAATTCTAGCAATCAAACCAACACACAATAACATTTACACAAAGTGATGAATCCTTGTTTATTTTTACCCATAGACCTCAGTTAAATAATGACCAGAATGCGATGAAATTAAATATTGCCCCAACTGTGTGATTAGGAGTGTGTTGGGATGTGTGTGTGTGTGTATGTGTGTAGTCCTGTTTCTTTGTGTAAATGTTATTGTGTGTTGGTTTGATTGCTAGAATTTAGGTGCATGTGTACGTATGGCTTCGAATGTTTCATTGAAATTTTATATTTTTTTTTAGACTTGGCTATTTTTCGTTCAATGTAGGTATATTGATATTATATTCTTATAGCTTTTTTGCAATTTGTTCATTATTGTTGTTTACTGTTTTACAGCACTGATGATGGAATCGGAGATTCCGAAATGTTTGTTATTAAAAGAATGTTCCCTTTTATATTGGTTCTTCTTTTTATCTTAGGGGTACTGAGTCACGCCTACCATTGTTGACTTTTTTTGAGAGCTTACTAGGGCTTGAGTTGCTACAAACTACATGTTAGAACATGAAAGTGGAGGAAATAACTCAAAGACAGCCTTAAGCCCAATCCACATGAAAAACATCACTTTTATGAAATTATATTATGCAAAATTAAACGCATGGCATCAATTAGCTTCCCAGGTGGCCATTTTTTTTATAGTAACAGATCAATTGAGGACCAACTACTTAGATGTATAATGAAGAGTCATCATGGATGGACCAGCTGTATGGGGATGTAATTTTCCTTGACTTCTCAAGGCATCTGAAGTCATAGATCATGAGCTACTGCTTTAACTTCAGTGGATTGGCATTGGTTTGGTTTTCTCCATTGGAGAGGATATTTCCTTTCAGACAGAACAATATAGATTTGTTTGAAGAGAACCTTGAAAAATCAAAGAGATACATAAGTGGCCTACAACGGAGAAACATTTTTGCCCCCGGTTTTGGTGCATGTTAACAATTTGACCACTGATTTTTTCTGATTAAGTTGCATCCATTGATGATTTCAAGATCTGCAATTTGGTTGCTTGGTTGAAGATATTTATGCTGGACAAATATGTCTACATAACAATTTGAACATTTTTGGCACGCAGGTTCTTGGAATTTGAAATTGAATCCTAAAGTGTTGTAATGCAATTTTGTCACAGAAATACTTGCAACAACCAGGTTCTTCAGTCTATGTACTTTCTGGGAAATTATCTGTTGGAGGTGGTTCAGTCTTTCCAAGACTTTGGAGTTATAACAAGCTTAAAGTTAAGATTCAATAGTCATGTAAGGGATAGTGTTGCTAAGGCTGTAGGTTGTAGACTGTATGTCAAAGAGCAAATTCTATGGTGGCCCTTCTTATGACTCACTTACAAACCCCTCTTTGGAGGAAAATAGTTCTGACACCTGGAATACTAATTATGATGGTGATTTGAGCTTGCTCAAGTTAATTCAGAAGCATTAAACAAAGAATGTGGAGGGGGTTGGGGGATGCAGAATTGTGAGAGATTGAGATCCTTTGACTTGATTTCTGCTAGAGAGAGACTGCTCAGGGCTGATGTGATCAAGACTGGTAAGGATTGGTGCAAGCAGAAGAAAATTGTGAGCCAAGTGGTTTTTTGTTTCACTTCCTGACAAACACCCTTTTCATAAGCAGGTGATGCCACTCTATATACCATACAGACAGCTAAAACATGTTCTTTGCAGCTAAATGTGTGCTACTCTGGAAGAGCTTGCCATCCAAGGTTGTTGAATGGGAGTCTAATTTGTCTTTTAAAAGAATGTTGATGGATATTTTGGCCAGTGTTCTTTCTGAAAATAATAGTTGTTGATTTTATAATGGTGTCAATAATATGCAATGTTGTTCAGTCATGTGAACGTAATTTTCCACTGAAAACAAGTAGTGATCTGTAAAGATATATAACAAAATAGTTCTGTATAATCCGTAAGAAGCAATAAATGCTACAGTCGAGCGGTATGCTTTGGGATGTGTCAGTGAGGGTGAATTATTGGGGAAGCGTCTTCTCAAGAGTGGAGTTGTAAGACCAGGTGTTGCTGCTTCTGTCATTGAGCTCCATTTGCAGCAAATGAAGCAGCGGTCTTACTTATATTTCTTCGGTGGTGCGTATCGGTGATACAGGACGGAGAAGTGGGGAACTGAGGTAGGGCACTACAGGGTAATGTAGGGGTTGAATGAGGATGGAGATTAGTATATGCTGAATCAAATGTAAAGAATCAATTACAACATTGATATATAGTGTAGAGGAAAAAGGATAAAATTCATTTACAACGTGGTAAGAAACAAGGAGTATTTGGCATTAGAAAAGGGACTTAGACATGTGCGCGGAATAATACAAGGCTCAAGCAAGGGATGCGCCTGCAAGAGGTACACGTAGCGCGACGCGCACAAGCGAACCATTCACAAACTTAGAATTTTGCAAGGCAGGAATTACGCATGTTTGACGTGGACATATATAAACACAGCATCAGAAAATGGTGGCCCACTTCTCCGTTATCCAAAAGCAGTGTAGGACATCAGCGAGTGGGCAAGATGTAGGCCCAAAAATCATTAAAAGGGGAGGTACTAAAGCGGGTATGCGTGTTAGAAATTGATTCAGGGAATAAACGAGTTAGGATATTATTTTTGTATTTCAAATAATGATGAGATCCAGGATATATTCCAGTTGGTTGGTTTTGGCATTTTTACCAGTTGGGGAAAATATGTTTGTATTTATTTTGAATCCTTTGTGCTGCAAAAGCCAACTGAATTTCAGATATGCAATTTTGTAAAGTCCATGATGTCAGTAAAGGTTAGGCTTATTGCAATAATAAGTATTTTGCTATTAATCTTAAACACTCACTAAAACATAAATCATTTTTCAGTTGGGACGCAAATTAAAGGGGAATCTCTTGTCAATGTACTGTTAATTGAAAGGGGAGTAAATTTTTGCACTATAACATTGTTGATCAACCGTTAAATTATAGAGAATAAATGCTTAAGGAGAATTGATGATTCAAAGCTGTTTGTTGTTCTTAGGAGGGCAGGAAAAACTGGTCACCATACTGATTGGACACTTACGCAAGCGTCAAGTTTTCAATGGAGGTTCCGTTGTGGTTGAGCTTGCAAAGATGATGGAGGGTCCAGGGAGAATTGCCTGTGGCCCAAAGAAGAGGGCGAATCCTTAGGAAACCGGCTTAATGATCTACGCTCAGGGAATGGCTAGCTTTGCTGTGCAAATGTTCGGCAGTGTAGTTTGTTTTTATCTTTGCTATGAGCAATACAGTGCAGTGCAAGAAAATGATGCCCGCAGGAAATAAGCGGCTGGAATATTATGTTGATGACCTCTTGCAGAAAGTGCTATTGTTTGGATATAGTTTTAAAAACCAAAATTTCATTTCTTTCTTTATGCTACAGGTGTGATTTGAATTTGTGTTGTTTATAATTAGGTGTCTCAGGCCATTCCAGGCATAAACAATTTCCCTGGGACTGTGTTTCATGGATTTTTTACAATCACCTCGTGTTTTTTTGGGGTCAAATTTGCGTGCGCGACTCATATGTTTATTCGTAACCTTCAATAAATTTAATTCAAGAAGTGCTGCTTGTAGTTATCATCCCATGTTGGTCAGATATGTACTGGTGTTAGCCTGTATAGAACAGAAGCTTACTTTACTAACAGTAATCTTCTCAGTATGTCACTGCCAATGAGTGATCAATTTACAATTCATACCCAGTGGTTGCAGGCAATTACCTCTAAATAACCATAGACACAAGAAATGCAAGCAATTTATTACAAGAAACAGGAAATTAATAAACTTCATAGTAGATGGTGAAAAATGTACTACTACTTCAGTTCAAAAGTGGAGTAAGAGTAACAAATTTATTTACAAATAAACTAATAGCAATTCTTGTGTTATGATTTCCAGTTTGGTTAACCAAAAGATATACTGTTGAGATTTACATATAACTATTTGTTCAGTACTAACCAGTTTTTTCTTCACTTATGTTATTTAATACAATGAAAGTTGTCGAAATATAGAATGACCAAAGAAGTATATTTATAATCCATTCCAAAATTACATACAAACAAATTGTTCTACAGGTATAAATGACATTTAAATATCTATCCAAGTTTGGAATACCAAAATTAAAAATGTATTAGTAGCATTGCAATTCCTAAAGCAGTTAATTGTCAACAGTATTCAGCATAAAAAACTAATGCTTTACAAAAATGAAAATAGGCATTATATTTAATTTTTGCCATATAATCAACAACAGTCAATGTTGATTATATTATTGTCAATGATTTTAAAATTTTTTTTGCCACATTTAGGTATTTGGACACATTTCAAGACATTTTACAAGAAAGATATTGTGCTCGCAAATGCTTAATTTTCAAGATTTAGCACGAATAATGTTCCGGTAAGAATAGCATTAACAGCAGTATTGATATAGCTCTTACGGTGTGAGGCGGATACGGAACACGAGCAGTTATATTGGCGGGGAACCATCGGTGTTGGTATGGCTAAGTTAAGTTCAGTTATTTAAGGTTCACTTTGGTTGGTTTAGGTTAGTTTATTCAACTATTAACTAATCTAACTTTATCTGACCTAACCTCAGTTGTTATGTCAATACCGCATTTCAGCTTATTTACATGTCTGTTTGTTCAATTTTATATCCGAAGCTCCTACAAATTCAAAGTTAAATATCTCAAAGAGTAAGCATTTGCAAGCAAAATGTCATTTATGTAGAACATCTTAAAATGTACCCATTAACTAAATGTGACAAAAAACAATTTTAAAAATTGTTCACAACAGAATCAATATTGATATCAACAATTACTTACCATTACAGTCACATCACTCAGGTAAACTGAAAGCAATGGTCAATAACAGATTCCTTTAACTTATGTCTAATTCCTTCTTATACATAGAAATAAACAACACCATGTGACATTCAAGTTTTTAGCGTGAGTACTAGAAACACAACCAGACTAGTTTAAGGCAAGAGTACCCCCAGAATGTCAAATTTTCTAGAGATATTGATTTTTGCTGCAATAAGAAGGGTAAGATGTCAGGTCCATTCTATGAAAAAATGAGGTTTGTACGTTCACTCATTTGCCTGCTACTGCTAATTTAAAGTATGTGGGGGGAGGAGAGGGGGAAGTGATATTTTATCATGTTACACCTCCCTCTTGGCACTTTTTTCATGGTGCGACATAGCTATGTCATTTTCTACGTCTCTTTATTACTGTATAATGATTTAAAGGGTCCTAGCTGACCCAAGAAATAATAATAATGAAAAATAGAGATTGTTGATGTTTCTTTGTTTGCCTTTTTTGGGAGGGTCGGAATGTGGGGTTTCAAAATGCAGCTCCTCCTACAGTTTTTGAGCTACAGGGATGATTTTAGCATCATTGGATGCGGAAAAACGTTGGAATTCCAAAAACTTAATGGAAATTTAAAATCAATTTTTTGATCAAAAGTTGTGACGTCACATGTTAGTCATTTTTCGAAAATAGGTATGCCTTGGATTTCTTTTTTTTATTTCAAACAAGAAATTTTGAAAATTCGGTCAATATTGATTTTAGGCCTTTCACGGAAATTAATAATTCCATTCCAAAGAATCACTAAAGGAACACATTTAAAAACGTTTCACATGATTGACATTCTGCTCGCTGATGCGTTATTTTTGAGGGATAAAAATAATTACGTTCAGATATGAATAGCATTGTATGGTCGGTTGCTTGGTCGCCGCATTGTTGGGTGACGCCCACTTTTCTGGCGGGACACGCGCATTTCTGGGAGCGAAAATAACAGCGTCGGTTTGGGTAAGTTAAGGTAAGCTATTTTAGATT
Source organism: Platorchestia sp. MABIK (assembly GCA_014220935.1). Lineage (NCBI taxonomy): Eukaryota > Metazoa > Arthropoda > Malacostraca > Amphipoda > Talitridae > Platorchestia > Platorchestia sp. MABIK. Next base: position 67,422 of record JACJUY010004656.1, read on the forward strand.
GATTTATGTTATTTTAGCTTAGTTTATTTAACTAACCTACCATAACCTACCGTAACCTCACCCATCGTTACGTTAATACCGTATTACAGCATATTTACGTGTCCGTTCCTTCACTTTTATATACGACATTCAAATAACTTCAAAGTTGAATAACTCAAAAATAACGCATCAGCAAGCAGAATGTCATTCGTGTAAAACATTTTTAAATTTGTTCCTTTAGTGATTCTTTGGAACGGAATTATTAATTTCCGTGAAAGGCCTAAAATCAATATTGACCAAAAATTCCATTCAAGTTTTTGGAATAAACAAGTGTTTTTGCATCCAATGACACAAAAATCATCACTTTTACTAAAAAACTGTAGGAGGATTTGCATTTTGAAAAATCCTCCTGAAAATCTTGTTTTCTTTACAGAAAATAGCATTTTTTTCATAGAAGACAAATGATTCCAAATTGCATTTGCTATCAGTATACCAAATTTCATTGCTCTAAGTTCAATATTAAAAAAAAATCTTCCTCTTAGGGTACTCTTTCCATAAATTATTAGACAAATGTTAAGAGGGCATTCATAGGTACCTAACTTAAGTACAAGCCAGACAGTAGTCAGGGTCTTGAATATGGCCTACAGTTCCTTTTGATACTTGCACACAACAGGATAGTTCCTATGAGTTTTTTGCTGGTAAACCAGACTTATTTGAATAAATTGCTTAAGTCATGCTAGGTAATTGCATGCAACAGCAACCATGGAGATGTCAATGAAAGAGCCAGTTTGTTGGAAAGAAATTCTCATGCACAATTAGTCATAAATCCTAGCAAGATAAATGACTGATCTAAGTCATCATCTCCTATTCCATGCATTTACAAGAAAAATTTTCACTGCAGCACCAGTAATCATGTTTTATTCTTCATACAACCCCTCTAGGAAGCTCATACCTAGATCACCTTTAGGACATCAGGCATAACACTTTTCTTCTCACTATTTAAACACAAGTCATGAAGTACTCTTTTATGCTCATACTACATTCCAATAAGATATGTTTTACTGTCCCTTTCCTTTGTCATACTGCATGCAAAACGTCTTATATTAGAAAATTTTTAAAAGCCAATATTCTGGCATGTATTTCATGTGTCAATTTTTTTGGAAATGAGCTGTTTTTCTTTCATTCTTTTCCATAATGCCTTCATAGTCAATGGGTACCCTCATCGCTTTGTGTTTCACGTTTAGCACGACATTCCGCGAGAGAAGAGCCACCATGCGGAACAATAAACAAACATCGGCATCTACGGATGCTTTATTTACAATTGAAGCATGAAACATATCACCTTTTACATTGGTTTTTCAAATGCCTTATAACTAACACCAGGACGCCATGA
>JACJUY010004657.1:5389-45910 GCA_014220935.1 Platorchestia sp. MABIK
GATTTTTGAACTGCGCCGCCAATGTTGCAATGGACATCGGTGCATTATTAGCTGATAAAGCTTTTGGGTTCAAGATTTTAAGTTGTGCAATAATGCTTCTTTCATCAAACAAAAATCTTTTTTTAATTTGAACACATAATGCAATTAAAAAATGCAAACAGTCTTTTCTAAATTTGCTGAGGATTTCATTATTGGGAAGGGGTTCTTGCTGCAACAATGCCATTGTTCGCCCACCTAGAAATATATCTTCTAGAGGTTTAAAAAATTTGTTGTCAGCTGGATCTATATCACATAGTTTTGATTGTATTAAGTACTCTTCCCTAATAAAAAAGCTCAATATATTTTTGTACTCAGTAGATACCATTGAGTGGAGAAGATGTAACCGAAAATGCTCTGATTGAAATTCCAAGTTGAGGGCATTAACTTTCTTCAGAACATATTGAAGGAAGCAAAGCATATGTTTCGTGCCACGATTGATCCGTAACTTATAAATTTGACTAGCGCCATCAAATTGATCAGTCTTTGCCTGTGACTCGAAAAAAAGAACAAAAGCGTCCCACTGTTCCAAGATGACAGAAATTACATGTTCTCTTGAAAGCCATCTTGTTTGAGCAAGTTTTGGAATGCGATGATGAGCAACGTTGACAACATCTTATATCATGTAGAAATCATTTTGACGTTTGCTACTCCGAGAGATATGAAGTAAGATTTTTCAGCAAGGTCTCCAAAAAGTGAGGTAAAACGGAAACAGCATTGCTTGCGCATAATGCAAATGAGTGACAGACGCAACCCATCACAAAAACACTTGGAAGAACATATCTCAGTAGCTTTTGGAATCCGTTCTTTTTTCCAAGCATGGTAGAGCAGTTGTCACACCCTAAGCCGATTATATTTTCAAACGGAATGTTTCTCTCTCTCAAGATCGATTGAAATGCATCAAAAAGCCCTGCTGCACTTCCATTTTCTACCACAACAGTTTCGAGAAGCGCATCAACAACTTCTAACTTTTTCAAATCAAAATACCTCACAACAATAGCTAACACTTGCGTAACAGATACATCTGTGCTTTCATCAATTTTCACAGAAAATTTTTGTTTCCTACAAATGTCGTTTAGCTCATTTTTTTTTTTGGTGCGCAATTCCATCTTGAATGATGTTGGAGAGCTTTGTTCTTTTGAAGTCAATCTTCTTGACAATTGTACTGTCACTGAAAGCTCGCTTGCAAACTCCAAGAAAATGATCAATATGTGCAAAAGGGACATGATGCTCGGAAAAAAACCTGCAATCAATGCTTCTGCAGTAGCAATTTGATCAGTTTCAGGTTTAGTACTGCTAGCAAAAAAATTGTCTAAACGGACAGTAGATTTGGCACTTTCAAAGCATTTTTTGTGTTTTTCTGTATTTTTATGAGCTAGTAGCATAGACTTGGTTGCATTTTTCAGCGTTACTGAACAGCATTTACAATAGCTTAATTCTTTATTATTCTTGTCTCTTTGCAACCAGTCCTTTAGTTCAACGTCACGTAACCATTCTTCTCAGAAAGACTGAACGTACCATGTTTTCCTTTTCTTCTTTGGAGATTCTTCGCTCATGATTCACACAGCACAGTTTTTTTAACAAATAATTATAAAGAATAGGCAAAAACAAGCCAACGGAACACACCGACGATATTAATCTTGCGAACAGTTGCGAACAGCCTGCCACCGACAATACAGCGACTTGATTAGCGACTAACGCCGTCTCCGGGACTCCGATCGACGGTTTGAACGGTCACGCTGTTTAAAACTCGATTGAAACGAGTAATGTTTTCGTTTTCTCGACATGTAAATCTGTGGCATAAGAATACCTAATTTTTATAAGTAAAACTGTGTTGTAAGTTCCATTTATTCTTTTGATTTTTGCGTTTAGTGCATTCTTATTTTAAAAACCTAGATTCAGCTAACTTTTTCAACAAAAAACCTAGAAACCTAGCCTGTAGCAAAAAAACCTAGATCTAGGTTTAAAAACCTAGCGCTGGCAGCACTGGGCCCAACATCGAACATTACTTCTGAGTTCTAACGCGGTTAGGCACCGTTAGTGGCTAGTGCACTATTGAAGCTCATGGTGAGTGGCACTCGCTACGCTAAACCCAGCGCCTTGCAAATTTAATCTAAATGCAAATACAGACAAGAGTTCTCAGTATTCATCAGTGTAGGACACACTATGCTGCAGACCTTGATAAAATCGCGGGAATTCGCTCCTGTGACTCACTTCCGTTCAGTGACAGCGCCATCAGTGGCCTGCTAACACGCGATACATAGTCGAGTAACTGCTTGGAGACCTTTTCAGAGCTTTGTTAACCTTCATCACCAAAGTGTTCTGTTGTTTGCTGTTACTAATGTATAGTTGTTGCTTATCATCGAATTTAATCCCATGCTGTAGATTGCACAGCTCTTAATAGCTAGTGTTCTTCAGGCCATCTAGTGCTGGGAGGAGACGATACTGTGTTGTTGTGCTTGGACAGAAGAAAGATAAAAGAAAAAGCCATTCGCAATTTATCCCTCGTCAACGTTATAGTTTTGAATACAGAATATTTACTTCCACCCAATGTATGCTTGCACAAATTATATATACTAGTCCACCCCATTTATTTGAAATGAGCAAGAAGGCGAAATAAAAGAAAGGCCGTAGGAAATGAAAAAAATTCAATCTCTAGAGAGTTGATGAGGCCGAGTGTACGCGGCCCGTCAAAAATGTATAACAATATTCGACAAATCACATGACACATGTTCCTATTTCCTTAGAATTCACGTGATATTTATTCCTACTCGTATCTGATGGATTAATACCACGGTATACCGTGATTATTACACTGGAAATTGTGGAGTTAAGCTTGTATCTCAAATACGCTCAACGCACACTTTCGGCTGGCTTCGGACAGACAGACACCCCTCTTATTACAGTATAGATAATGCATATCCTATATATTCTTACACTAAAGAGGAAACAGTTCAAATGCTAATGGAGAAAAATTGTCATCCTGTGTGGCTCAGCATGCTAGTAAGCTGATTGTTGAAAACATTATTGATGTTAGATATGGGAAACCTTTATCAAAGGTTCTTGAAAATTAAGGAACAATGGGTAAAATTGGTGTATTTATAGTTAGTTTCTAAATGTGGAGAAGTAGATTGATTGACTAACATTAGAGCATGGGTTGAATAAATGGAAGTATAACATGACTAGAGAAAATGTCTAGCTTTGGTGTAGTACTTGTGTTTTCAATGTTCAATCTAGTTTAGGTTTAAAATATAAAAGAGCCCTGAGTTGGGAGAAATTAATTTATTTAATCGTTCATCCTTTTTTGAAGATAAAACAAGATTTTTATGCTTTTTATCTAATAGGATATTATTCTGGTTCCTGAGATTCTTCACAAAAGATCTGGGGCAAAATAAAGAATAATGTACATGTAAAAATATCTATTTAGATATTTCATGTTTTTTTTAAATCTGTACTTTAGATGTGAAAATAATTTTTAGAGTGTTCAAGTGTATCTCAGATGGCTTTTTCCCCAAGCATTTGCTCCTAGTTGTGAAAAATAATCATCCCATGCTTAAATATTTTATTTACACCTAGTATAAAATATTCTGTGTTGTATGAATTGTCAAATTTAATGATCATTACATTCTTCTTAATCAAGCATCTCATTTACCTAAACTATTATTTAAAAACTATTTATGGCTAAGTAGGGCACATGTTTGTTCATCAATTTCAATTTTTGTGTAAAAGTTTTATTTAGAGTTTGATTAGAAAAACCGTCATAGCCATTTTAATGAAATAAATTTTTATTTATTCAGGTTTCTTAGATTACAAAAAATTCTGAATAAGCCTAAAAATCTTAGGTACACAAGGTTGCCTTATTCCCACTTGGGCTCAACTTGAGGTATGTTAAAAAATTGTATTGAAATTTTTAATGAAAGTGTAAAAAACTGGGAAATTTTTTGTGCAAAAAAAAATGATGTTAAATTATTCTATTACACTTGAGAATGTTCTATCTCCTACTTTGGTGTCAAATTTTCAAGACATGTCCATTGCCCATATTATTACCAATATTGAAATACTCCTGTGTAATAATTTCAAGGGTCTTATCATTTATGCTGCTGTTTTTGAGACCCAAGTCATAATATTAGTTTGTTTATTTCTCCCGTGCAAAATTATTAACATGTGTAGATTTATTTCTATTTCTCTATTGACTTTTTGATATTAGGGGCAAACTCATTTAAAACTGTCCATACTCCTGAAATATTTTTTGTAACTTTTCTATGTATTATCGATTTGCAAAAAAGTATTTGAAATCAAAATTTAGGTGCGTTATTTAAAGCTAATGGGTGTATGACATGATAGATTGCTATGGTATTCAAGCAAACACAAAAAAACTCAAAATGAATGAATGTCACTGATTTCAATTTGTAGTGTATATTAACGAAGTTGAATAGATTATTTTCAAGTTGCTTTGCAGATGTCTTGCCAGTGCCTCGTATCCCAATGCTGCTGTGGCTGCTCTCTCCGCTGCGGGTCTTTGACCAGCGGAATTTTGTGCTTGGTTAGTTTGTGGACGCATAAGGACTTATGATTTGGTTCTTTCTTTTTCTGCTATTTTTTTATAGCTTGGGCATTTCAAATGATATCAAAATGATAACAATTGCTTTTGAAAATGCTAACTTGAAATCTACTGTAAATTTGCGTCAAAGAATTTACTTATAACTTCAAATTGTGTTTTGGTCACTTCATGAAAAAATTCGGCCAGGTCGTTAAGGGTATCTACTACCCTGTACTTTACCTAATTTACCGAATTTTTCAAATTTCACTATTTTCGTTTCTATTGCATCTAGAGGAACGAAAATGGATACAGATATGTAAAATTGAATTATGAACAAATTTTCTTCCATGAAAATTTTCGATTTTCGCAGTCGAAAAAAGTTATTGTGCGAACATGAGAAAAAAATATATATACGTACGTGCGCCAAACTTTTCCAACTCTACAATTTTTTACGTACAAGCGCGATTGTGGTCTCATTCGACGCGGAAGGACTGTAGAAACCTCGTAACGAAGGATTTTTTTTTAAATTCAAACTAGAAAAAAGTTATTGAAACTAGTTAAAAAGTTAGAAAAAAGTTAAGTCTTCACTCGTAAAGTTTTTCCATGTAGATCAGCTAGTGCGATTGGTCGTGTTAAATTCCAATGTAAAATGCGCCGTTCGATACGGGTCATTATGCCACATGGCTTCTTTGGTGTTTATTCAAACTCTGCAGATGACTACCTACTTACATCAGGCAATCCTTTAGCTATGCGACATCCTCTCATACTTCAAGTCGTCGTATAAAAAATTATATGATAAAAGCTATGCTGGATATAAGTTATGAATACCTTTGATTAATTCTCATCCATACAAGTTGATGTTTTCATAAGATGATGTATAAGTCACGAATCGCCTGCTTAACGCTTATTTCTTCTTGCTACCTCGTGATCATATCAAATTGGTATTTTTATTTTTATTGTTTCCTTGACAGGTGCTGTCGGTTGTCAATACGGCCTTCAATCTCTTCTATTACGTTTCATTCGGTATGTTCAAAAGTGAACGCTTTTCAGCTTGATAAAACTATTACAGTCCTCGAAGATTTATGAAATAAATTATACCAGATTGTACAGCTTCAAAAGTTTTTCTGAAAATATACTTGTTGCTTAATTTTATTCGATAATATGCTCGGTATTTCTTACAAACTATATCATATATTTTAAATGAAATAGAATGTAAGCCCTACGTCATGTTATCATGTAATGCTTATTGGAGCTTGGCTTCTTGCGCTTAATTTCTGCATGACATGGAATAAAGTCGAATAGGCAACGAGAGCGAACAGAGTGGCCTATTCTTGGATTGTTACCCAAGTCGCATGTCGTCACACACTAATTACTCATTAGTATCAGAGTAACAGTAGAGGAGGAAACAGCTATTACATTCGTAGTAATCATTATTTGCCGCAAGCACTAATACGTTTTAGTACTAGAATGTGGCCGTTTCACAGATGTTTGCCCTGAGTTTTGACTGATTGTTAGTTTTTTAGTGGTAGCATGCTTTTCTTACTAGGTGATTTGGTATTTTTCTTTTTGTCGCTAATAAATGTACCGTAAATTTGATTAATTTTAATATTGTTTTATAAATTCTCTTCTTCACTCCCCTAGATTGCTATCATATCTATCTATCGTATCTTCATTATTATGTTCAAGTATTAACCTTTAGCTTTTATTCAGTTAAAAAGACCCGGACAGTTTTTAAGTTCAATTGACGCCACAAGGAACGCAAAATTTGAATTTCTTTGGTGTCACAGCCCACTACACTACCAAAAGAGTGTTAGCATCTCAATGAGCTCAAAAGTTGAAATGAGAATAACTAATATAAAACATAGAAGCAAGAGAAATGAAATAAAAATTAAACAAAAGTTTATTTGCTCTGAAAACGGGAATATTCGTTTTCGTTTATTGGAACCTTGCTTGAAGGCAACTTTCAAAGAACAAATACCGAATGATGTTCTCGGATATTTTGAAGGGTAGGACTTCACTGGAATTCTAAATAAAAAAGTTAATGATCTAAGTTTGAAAATCTCTAACCACCTTCAATTTTTCAACAATGAATGAAGTTCTCCACCAATAATATCTTGAGCCATGCTGCAAAACCCAGATTGCGCCAGCTCATGTTTAGCAGCAAGTATTCTAGCACTTATAGGTTTTCCGTAGGAAAAAATTTATACTGTTGAGCATAAGCTTGAATTAAGACACTTGTAGTATATGACTTGGGCTCTATTATTTAAGACATTGTGAACAAAACTTCTAGGTCATACACTAGGCCACGTTACCAATCCTCGAATGATACCACAAATAAGATTGTATCAAAACAACCTTTCTGGTAACAGAGGGAAATTATAATTGGCGCTGAAGTCTTAGCACAACTCTTTCAGGCATCAAAACTTACTAGGCATCAAAACTTTAACATGCTTAATTGCCCAAAAATGATCAATTGGAAAAGTTCTCATCAATTAAGCGGCCATTTGTTAATTAACCACATGACAATTAATTTTAAGCTCATTTAGGCCCATTATTATTTATCAATTGCTTAAGAAAGACATGCTAGCTTTAATCTCGTAGCTTACACCTCGTAGCGCACTAGCTAATGCACTCATGCCTTATTTTCGTTTTAATTATCATTTTTGTTTCATGCCTGACACCAAAAGAGGTCATGAAATTACTTTTGAGCAAGAGAACACAACAATTGGAAACGAAAATACTGGGATCTAGGATCTAAACTTGAAATAGGACAGGAAAGAAATAAAAGCTTCTAGTCTGCAGCGTCAGTCCGCAGTGGCCTTTCGGCTGAAAACAATCCGCTCTCTAGCAGGAGCTGTCAAACGTCTACGAACCTACTCTAATCTTATTTAGGGGGAGTAACTTCCATTGGGCGCCGTTTAAAATGCTCTTACATCCTGATCTCATCTTTTATCAGAGCATTTAATTTTTTCTGTCATTTATTCCGTAGAAAACCACAACTTTTTTTCTTCCTTTCTTCAAAACACTTCCGTTGTGGTAAGGGAGGCTCGAAGTAACTTCTCTAATCTTATTCGTTTATGTGATACGATTTCAGGTTTGATAGGCTGTAAGTAACGCGAGACTGGCGTGGGCTTGATGAAGCTCAATGCTTCAAACGTGTCTAGTATTTAAATCACAAGACTCCTCCTTGGGCTGAGACTGACAGTAATGCAATTTCTCTGACTTAGTACTGTGGAGATGTTCTCAAACTGTGCCTTCAATCACAGCTGAAATAAGCAAGGAACACTGTGACTCAAGATTGTGCTCGTCGCTGGAGCAATAATCCTCTCTTTGAGTTGACGCGCCTGTTCCCTCAAATAAGGGTCTAGCTTCGCTCGATAGCGATTGTTACGAAACCGATCTGATCAAAATCATGATGAAAATTTTCCTCTACGCACACAAAGATGTGTGTTTCATTATACTTAATAACATTACTGATCAATTTGTCAAAGGTCAAGAATATACAATAAATTCATTCTCTAAAACGAATAAAATTTTAGTCAAGTTTGACATGGATACCGGTATTTCACATCCCCTGGTACGACTCTAGCGGATCTTGAAAATAGATCTGAGTATTGAAAAGAAGTCTCGGAATGTCATGCAACGTAATGTCCAGTTCAAGAGCTGTATGTTGCTATCAAGCTTAATGTACAGTGAGGGGGCAAAATAATACAACACGTTGATTAAATCACCAGATTCCACATTTCTAGACGACGTACAATTACAGAAATTGGACTATGTGTAAACAAAGTATGAAAATGTTAATGATGTATTTAAAATTCACAAATATTTTATAAGAAAAATATGTAGGAACATGTATCATGGATACGTAAACAAAATTTTACAAAATCCAACTTTTTTTTTGGTATTTTACATTAAAATTATGGTAGGATCATTTCAGAATGTTCTAATACATTCTAATATTTGGCAACCGAACTTTCGTCAGCGTTCATCTCCAATAACGTCTCACTGGTACAGCAGCTCTCGTTCTGAAAGTTCGTAAGCGTGGGTAAGAACAAGGACATCAGCTAAGACCTTCGCGAATGTATTGTGGAGCTCTATAGTTAAGGTTTGGGATATCGGAAGATATGGGCACAATTGTGTGTTCCTGTGGCCTCGGTTGGAACCCTAACACGTAAGTGAAAATGCCGGAATAAGACTCGCACCAAGCCTCGAACTGGCATCCACTGAAGATTAACGGCCATGCTGTACGAAAATTGGTTCGAACATTCGTGCAGAGACCTCTAACTACTCGTGAAGAATTGATGGATGACCCCAAGGCATCTGGAATTGAAGCCAGCAATCACACGATCAGCAGGGCACTACGCTGTGAAGGTCTTCGTATGCTGTGAAGGCCTTCTCTCGTATGCCACCTCCAGAAAGTCGAGACCAGGCTGAAGTATGCCAACGACCATTTGAACGAGTCAGCAGCGTTTTAGAACTCGATACTGCGGTCAGATGACACTGAAATAAAACTATTTGGTAGAAACAGCATAAACCATGTTTATGTGCAACAAAACGAAGAGTATAAACCAAAGTGCACCATACCCACTGTTAAGTTTGGAGGTGGCTCAATCATGGTGTGGGGATGCTTCAGCTCATCTGGGGTAGGTAAACTTCACATCATTGAAGGAACCAAGAATGGCAAAAATATCGTGAAATATTGGAATGGCAACTCCTACCTTTAGCTCGTTTGTTAAAATTGAAACGTGGATGAACTTCCAACAAGACAACGATCCAAAGCATACTGCAAACGAAACCAAGGAATGGTTGAGGATGAAGACGATTAACATTTTAGAATGACCATATCAATCCCCGGATATGAATCCGATTGAAAACTTGTGGAGGGTATTGAAATTAAAGATTCAGAAAAGAGGTCCCAATAACATCACGGAACTTGACGAAGTTTACAAAGATGAAAAAGAAAGAAAAGAAAGGAAAACCATTCATTTCCAAAAATGGAAATGGAATGAAATAGTGGAAGTTTCGGGTATAATGGAAATGGAATGGAGTAAGATTATACCCGAAACTTTTAAAATACTGAAAGTGAACTACTCTAAACGTCTCCTAGCCATAATTAATAACACGGCTTTGCAACGAAGTATCGAGAATGTTTATCTTGGAATGTGTTTTAAATTTTTGTTCACGTATGTATTATACATGCTCCTGTTTTTTTTCTAATAAATATTTGTGGGTCTAAGATATATTATTACCCTTTTTTATTCTATTGTTTATAAATATATTGTCCAATTTTCGTGATTGTGCGTAGTCTAAAAATGTGGAATCTGGCGATTTAATCAACGTGTTGTATTATTCACCTCGAACATGGATTTATACCGACCACCCTCGTGCAAAAGGTCGGTTGCAGGGTACGTCGGCCTTCTCCAAGGCACAAAATAAGAAAAGAGATCGGGCCTACTTTACCACAAATTTCAACCCACTACAGACTCCTGCAACAACTGCTTCAGATTTTATGGTGTAAATGATTGAGGACTACTAGCTGTTTAAAATACAGTGATGAGGTCAGGCACTGTAAGCATACCCTCTTGAGCAGGGTTCAGCAATCCCACGTGTTGCGAGAAACGCCAAGTCTTAATTAAGATGCGGTGAAAGAAAACCTCTTTCAACACACTTCTATGGGAGGGACAAATCTTCATTTTTCATTCAATGCCTTTGGACGTAGCATGGCTCCTTATCCAGTGTCGGAGAAAATTAACACAAGTGCCGTTTCTTGCCATTTATTAAATTGAACTCTGCTTTTTTTGCTGTGCTTTGGAGACAGTTTCTGTGAATGGTGCGTTGATGATGATGCCTCAATAGTGCGTTTTTTGCGGGAATGAATTACTTTGAGCTCAACGGCTATAGGTAAAGGATACATTCGGTTATGGAGAGATGACGGAGCAGTTAAAATCATTAAAGCATTTCGCGACTGCTACAGCATCGACTCTCAGTTAAGCGTTTTTGACCCCTTGAATTAGTAAGGTGTTTTGTAGTAGGAATTAGTAAGTACTGCATGTGCAGTACTTATTATTTCCTATTTAGGCTAACAATAAATCCTGTTTACAGATGGATATGAAGGAGTCTTGACTGCCTCTGTCTTAAACGTGATATCGATCGTGGCATCAATTATGCTTCTGATTGGCATTACTAAGGTAAGATCCTCCTTTTGCGACCCGAACAATTTCTATCTCTTGAATATTTCGTAAGTATGCTTGACATGCGTTGATTAGTGATTATTCGTGAGTTTTGCATGTTTTTATATCAGTTCTGTTATAGATCTTTACGTGTTTATAATGCTGATTTAATTCAATTTAGCACATTTCAATTTTTTCAGGCCCTTGCTTTGAAGATCATGCATTCTATATTGTGATTCAAGGTTTTATGGTTTTATTTGAAAATGTTTGTGGTGAATTATTTCTTCGTTTTGGCCATTACAATTATATGAGAGATAAAGCATCAGTTTGCCAAAATATGACCGAACTAAGCCCGCAGAGAATTCCTGTTGGATCAAATTTTGTGTTATAAGTGAATCAATCATCTTCGCCAACTCGATCAGTAAATGCCAGTAAACAATTAGAAAGAAACTAAGTCTGGAAATTAAGCCAAACAATTTTGATTGGGTCTTTCTAACTGGAGCTTTGAGCAGTTTTGCTGTGAGGCGTTAACCTCATCCACTAATGTAATCAAGGAAGAAGTTATTGATGCGTTTTGGCTTGGTTAATTAAGGTTGTAAATGTAATTTGCCATTCCTTTTTTTGGCATCCTATTGATATTTCTATCAATGAACTTGAAGCACGCCTGCACCTACTTCAGTGCAGTTTTGATGTCAAATGATAAATCCAAAAAAGGTTAAGCTGATTGTTTTTTCCTTTATTTAGAGAAATTAGATACCTTAAATAAAAACCTGATAACCGTTAGTAGGATACAAAGTTTCATAAATGAGTTGAAGTACTCTATTGCTACAAAACGGAGGGTGGCAACTTTTTAGTTACAGTGATTTTTTTACTGTTTTCCAAATTAGAAAAGTCGGAATTTGGTCCGGAATTTCTATTAAGTATTTTTAATAAAGACACTTGAATTTGAGAAAATTATCCCCAAATACGTCTTGTTATAATCCTCAGGGTAACCGAACTATTGTATCTATTGGAATTGGTACTCCCTGGGGGAAAATGTGAGGTCTCGAGCTGAGAGTTATGTGGGTCCTTTTTTATTGAAATGAAATATTTTTGTTGTGTTAGGAATACCTATTTTTCGATTCAGTGCTGTCCTGTTTTTTAGCGCCTACTTCTCTCTTCTTCAACTTTTACAGTTAGCAATGAAATTATTCGTACACCCCTCGTCTTTCAAAACTTTCTAGAATTACTCAAAAACTATTGTTGCCACAGGCATAAGATTTTCACAGGGTGTGAAGCACATATTAGTGACAATAATGCGAAGTTCCTAGAACAAAATATTAGTTTTGAATGATTTAACAAGCTGAACTTCAGAAACACGAAAAGACAAAATTATTCATACAATTGAGAACATTACATTTCATTGAGAAGTGTTTACCGTTATACTTGTTTTGTTGGAAAAAATTTGTGTCCAAAATGTTTTTGAACATTCTAGATGTAAGATAATTCTAGAAAATTGTGCCAGAGCTAACGGGGAGCCAGAGGAATAGTGCTTTGTCATTCGTACACTAGCGCTACGATGGGAAAAACTAAAGAACTCTGTGTGGGCCTCAAACAAAAGATTATTGACTGCCACAAAGCTGGAAATAGTTATGGCGACATATCTAAGCGTTTTAGAATCCCAAGATCTACAGAAAAATCTGTTATAAAAAAGTTTGCTAAGTTTGGTACTGTAGAAACGTTGCCTGGGCGTGGTCGCAAACACTAACTCTCGGTGAGAACTTCTCAAAAATTGTGTCGTGAGGTCAACGCTAATCCACGAGTAAAGGTAGACGATATTCCCGAGAGATTGAACGCTCGGGGAACTAGCGTGAGCAATCGCCCAATCCAGCGCTGTTTGAACAAGGAAGGCCTACACGGACGCCGACCTCGAAGGACTCCACTCCACAAACCATGTCATTTTGCTGTTCGCTTGAACTTTGCAAAGTCACACTTGGATAAGGACAGAGGCTTTTGGGAGAGAGTATTATGGAGTGATGAAAGCAAAATCGAGCATTTTGGCCACAATGCCGTGAATAAGGTTTGGCGTAAGAATGGTGAACCTTTCCTGCCGAAGGACACTGTGCCAACAGTTAAACACGGAGGTGGATCACTGATGTTTTGGGGTTATCTGCCCCGGGTACTGGAAAATGGGTTGCAATTGAAGGGAAGATGAACTCTGATGACTACATTTCTATTTCGGATGAAACCCTGAAGGTATCAGCTAATAGTTTGGGACTTGGAAGGCGGTGGGTATTTCAACAAGACAATGACCCAAAGCACACGGCAGGGTTTACAACTAGCTGGCTCCAAAGAAATAAGATAAATGTTGCCATGGCCTTCGATGAGTCCTGATCTCAATCCCATTGAAAAATTTGTGGCAGGAATTAAAAATTAACATCAACAAGAGTGCTCCAAAGAATCTTCAGGAATTGACACGCATCACCATTGAAGAATGGAACAATATTTCATCTGAAACTACGGAAAAGCTTGTCAAAACTATAATAAAGGCTTTAAAATGTTATGAAGATGAAAGGTCACGCTATTGATTATTAAAAATGTACTCAAATGATAGATTTACCTCAGTAAAGTGTAATACTAATCACTGTGTGAATATTTTGTCTTATCGTGTTTCTGAAGTTCAGCTTGTTAAATCTTTCAACAACAACATTTTGTTCTAGAGGCTTAGTATTATTGTCACTAATATCTGCTTCACACCCTGTGGAAATCTTATGCCTGTGGCAACAAGAGTTTTTGAATAATTCTAGAAAGTTTTGAAAGACGAGGGGTGTACGAATAATTTCGTCGCTAATTGCATCTTGTTTCGTGAACTTCTTCTCAACTTCCTGTTTTTATGCACCGTGTGCAAATATTCCTCGTTCCCTTATTTCTATCCTAAATGGTGCCTTCCTCCTCCCTCTCATGGGAACACCTATGTAACGATTAGGGAGGCTTGAACTAACATCTAATCTAGTATAACGTATAGTTATAAATATTCGTAAATCCCGCTTTACAGAAGTATTGGAGTCAATTTTCAATTATGGTAAATCGCGTATTTTCCAATGTTTTTCTTTCAGGCTATTTTTTATTTCTACTAGCCTGAGAATCATTTCATGAACTTCTTTCTCAACTCACTGTTTCTATGCCCCATCTGCATAAATTCCGCGTTCTTATCAACTCCATTCTAAACTCCCCGTTATTGTTGACTGTTATTCAAGAGGTTCTCACCCGCTGGGGATGAATCCAGTTATCTTATCTATGGGATTTTGCGTTCCCGGAGGTGATGAGTGTAATACTTAAATACCACCGTAGCGAATGGCATATGAGTGTAGGGAATGGAAAACATTAGTTACCCATGTTAACTAATTTTCTGATGACTAGGTGTGTAACAAAAGTTAGTTCATATGACATTAAATTTGGAATAGCTACACATCACCGAATGCTTGTCGTCAATGCTGAGTGAAAGAAAACGGGTACTTGTAAGTGAACTGGGAATAACATAATGAGCTGAGTAGATGTAAGCAGACTACTAATTGAAATGTGGGTGATTTGAGCAATAAAAAAGCCATTATCTTATCTGATCTAGAGCAGATGACCGGGAAAGTGCAACGTGAGAAGAGCTCTGAGAATCAAATGATAAACAACAGAGGTTAATGAAAATTGAATGAAACTAATTAATTTGTATCAAAATTACGTCTCCTCAGGGGGATACAACTGTTGTATCTATGGGAATTAGCGCTCCCAGGGGGACTATGTGAGGGCCCGAGCTATGGGTTAGGTAGGCTTCCTTTTTGTTGAAATAAAATAGGTTTTTGTTCTGTTGCGGACCATCTTTTTTCGGTTCACTGCTGTCCTGTTTTTTCAACACCTACTACTTTCTTCTTCAACTTTGATCTTGTTTCATGAACTTCTTTCTCATCTTACTGTTTCTATGCCCTTTCTGCATAGATTCCACGTTCCCTTAACTCCATACTAAATGGTGCCTTCCTCCTTCCTCTCTTTGGATCGCCTTTGTAGCGGATAGGGAGGCTTAAACTAATTAATAATCTAATCCAATCTAATCAAAATTACGTTAGGTACGAAAATGTTTGGGAAAACAGGTTTAAGTAAAATGAGTGAAAGGGTGCATGGAATGAGTACGAGAATCGGCAAGAGAAAGTGACGTGAATGTTATGTGAGATTATAGTGAATGATGAGAAATAATAAGGTGAAAATCTACAAAAATCTAAATTAAAGAGATTAGGATAAATAAATACATGTAAACGGTGGAGTTACTGAAGAGAAAATTTACGAGTTTGTTGTTCATCGATGCAACAATTGGTTTGAAAAATGTCTGGTATAGATTGGTTTGAAAATGTCTAGCATAGATATAGATGAATCTAGTGTAGATAAATGGAATGATAGTATGATTAAAATGTGGTTCAAGAGAATATGTCAAAGATCCAGATGTACTCCCAATCTTGTTCGCAGTAAGGTGTGAGGCTTTGAGTTTGAACGGGCAATCACCGATGAGAAATGATGAGAATATTAAGTTATGTGTGCAGTGTGACAGGAGTAGAGGAAACACCAGAACATCTGATCTTGATATATGGATGTATGAGCATGAAAAAAATTTTAAGTGTGGCGTTTCCGCAGTTTCAAGAGAACTAGTGCTGGGCATACCAGATGTTACAGACTTTGGTGTAAACTATCTTGGACGGTAGGATGAAGAATGCAACACGACCATTGTTACTTTGAATTTTCTGGTGCATGTCTGTGATAAGGGACGCTAACTTTCAACAGTCGGCCATCTAGAGTGGATTATGAAAAGTAGCTATAAGAGTTTTTGTGACAAACTGGTTACTCCTATTGTTTCTCCTTAGTTGATTTTCGCATGGAATGACCGAGGATGGTCTCTTAGCAGATGCTTCAGGTGAGTTTGGTTCATGGGCTATAAAGTCTGTGGATGCTTGTGTATTGGAGAATTGTAAGCCTCACGTTACTAAGCCCCCGACTGGCATTGGCCCTCACTTTCAAGAACGTGCAGTGTAAGATTGTATAGAGATGGTGAGTATCGTACAATTATCAGATGAAATACGGTAAATGATTGTGAAGCGTCACAGAGAAAGCATGGGATGACAAAAAATAGCTCATGATCTCAAGTTATTTTAAGCACAATTGGTGCTTCTGTTGGTAAGGGGAAAAATTAACAAATTACAATGAATATAAAACAGTGATCGTTCACGCAAACTGACAGCGACTGCTAAACGATCTTCAGCTCTAATAATCTCTGAAAAAACGTTTTGACTCGTGGCTTAGTCTAAAATGATGTTAAGAGCTCTGGATTGAAGTATAATTTCAATCAAAATATGCGCTTCTGGTGGACGAAAGAATCAAAGCAGCTTGCCTTAACACGTTCACTGCCGGGGCTATCATTTCTTGAGATGTAATTTTATTACTAGAAGAGTTTAAAAATGACTTAACTGCTCGAAAAAATTGTATCTTTCCTGAGAAGTGTGAAAAAGTAGTAGCATGATGATATTTCACCTCGTAT
The DNA here is from genome assembly GCA_014220935.1 of Platorchestia sp. MABIK. Taxonomy (NCBI): domain Eukaryota; kingdom Metazoa; phylum Arthropoda; class Malacostraca; order Amphipoda; family Talitridae; genus Platorchestia; species Platorchestia sp. MABIK. Next base: position 21,690 of record JACJUY010004657.1, read on the forward strand.
GCATCAATCTCCTAAAAAAATGTTAAAACATTTGAAATGATGTTTTTTCACACCGATAGGGAAATGAGCAATTTACCTAGTGGTACTCTTATGTCCCAATAGGCAGTTGACGTGTGAAACTATCGGTTGAAAGGATAAACGAAGTTTTAATATCAATTTTTCACTTTTAAATTTTGGTATTGGAGAGATTGAATCCGAACTTTAGAAAATTAGTTCTTGCTGCCCCACGCTCAAGAACTACATACATACGTAGAAGCGATTCCGTTGCGCAATGCAGACGGCACGGGAGCCACCGCCAACTGCTTGCGTCCAGCTCGTGTATCCAGCGAATGTCGTGGTATTAGGTTCTGAACAATTATCCAAGCCTATTGCATAAAAAATTGCAAGTCGTTACATATGTAATTCATATTGAAAGTTGATGCAACAGGAATAAAGTAGAATCGTTCTCTCAATATTAGTGATAATTCTCAAATCGAGAACTTGAAGCAGGGTGTCATTCATTTGTGCGGGAATAAGGGAGGAAAATTAATCACTATCACCACTTACTCAATGTCCAAAAGTAGGTGGACTTAGTCAGTGCAACTGCTGTTGGTGAATACCAGTCAAAAGTTTGATGTCACTTCTGGGACCCGCGTGACTGAAGGTCCCTGGTCGGCTGCGCCTGCGCTAACTATTCATCTTGGTTGCGTTCAGATTTCTTTAGCAGGGTCGTACCCTGGTGATCAATTAATTAATTTTAATAATTCATTGAAATATATGCACGCCAATGAACGTGGCCTGTAAAAATTGATGGAACTCTACAATGTTCAATAAAGTATTGAATAATGTAATCAGGTTGATAAAACATCGAAACACTCTGACTAATTGAAACCAACAGTATGCAATGAACGTGTGTGTGAGTGCCGGCGACTAAAATATTCTTGTGCATGTGCACTGGTGAAACTTGTATCACAAATACGGTCATTAAGCACATCGCGCTTAATTGCAATGCATGATAAAGTAACTGCCTGTTCTATCATATATCAACTTTAATATTCTCCCTATTTAAATCCTTAAGAGCGTGATAGAGAGACAAGCCAACCATGTGAGCAAGTAACTGTGTATTATTGTACGGTAAATTTTTTTGAAGCGTTTTTTGAAAAGTACGACGTCGCTGATAAATGGCTGGGATTTCAAATTTTAACAGAATAACGATCCGAAACACTCTGCCAGAAAAACAAAATGGACCAGGGATGATAACATCGATGTTTTGGCATGGCTAAATGAGTCGCCAGATTTGAATGGAATTTGGACTCTAAGCAGCCTTTGACGTCATGAGTGCATGTAAGCTTCCTGAACAATATCAAACTGACAAGTTATGAAGAAAAATTTAAAAAAATTACTGGAACTTCATGCATAAATCTCTTTGAAAACCATGGGGTAAGACGTAAGGCTATGCAAAATGATGGCTTTGCTGCCGAATATTAAATTAATGTGCTCAGCATTTCTGTGTTGAGTAGTTAAATGATACTCATGAAGTATATTTGGCAGCAAGATAAATTTCAATTTCTTTCTGTGTATTGAACGACTATCCTCGTTAGAATATACATCCTAAATTTCTTTTGAAGCTAGCATCGATTAGTTGAGGAACAAAAAAATTAATTTACCTGATTATTTTGCCACCCATAAATAATGTAGTTCCGCTAGCTAGTTTAATATTTCTTACTGTGTTTTTTGTGTGCAGGAGAGGATTGATTACATAAAATTCTGGATTTACATCGAAATTGTGATCGTGGTCCTGACTTTGGTTGGCTCAACTCTTCTTTTCATTTTCGGGTTCCACTGGGTCGCATACGTCGGGGACGTTATCGCCGCCCTCCTCATCATTTACTCGATTGTCGTGGTGCGGTCATTCGCCTCAGAGGTGAGTCGTGTTAGTTAATTGATGAACCTCATCCGAAAAAATGACCATGACGTTAAACAGCAGCTTTCCATTCTATAATATGTAATGTATAGGGTTGATTGCCAAGAAGTCTTCTCATTCCCACATTGCTGCAGCGTTGGCTGCTAGTCTTACAACCCTGCAGTCACATGGTCTTCTAAGCGCTTGCATCAGAGCCCTGTATGTTTCGGTGATCTATGTTCATCTACCGGGTCGTGTCGTAGTTCTTCCCAAAGTATACGATTGAAGTTGGTATTAGTTTCGTGGTTGAACTTTTTTTTGCCTTGTGCTTACAGAAGCAGAGAGAGGCTCCGTGAGCGTCAGACTGACGAGAGGAAAAACGATGATATCTAAGATGCTGCAATGAGAACGTGGCTACTTTACTTGACTATAGAAATGCGAGTACAATAATGAATACTAGGTGGACCCGTGAAAAAATAACGTCAACATTACCTAACCTATGCTAACCTACCATATCCTCATCTATCCTTACCTAACCTATCCTAATGTAACCTGTCCTAATCAAACCTGTCCTAATCTAACCTGTCATAATCAAACCTGTCCTAATCTAAACTATCCTAATTTAACCTTTCCTAATTTATCCTTTCCTAATTTAACCTATCCTAATCTAACCTATCCTAATCTAACCTATCCTAATCTAACCTATCCTAATCTAACCTATCCAAATCTGACCTATCCTAATCTAACCTATCCTAATCTAACCTATCCTAATCTATCCTATCCTAATCTATCCTATCCTATCCTATCCTATCCTAACCTATCCTATCCTATCCTATCCTATCCTATCCTAACCTATCCTAATCTACCCTATCCTAACCTATCTATTGTAACCTATCCTAACCTATTGTAACCTATCCTAACCTATTGTAACCTATTCTAATCTATTTTAACCTATCCTAACCTATTATAACCTATGCTAACCTATTCTAACCTAAGTTATCCTAGCCTATCCTAACTCAACCTATTTTGATAAAGGGTCAAACAATGCATGTAAAGTCCATCTGTCAATGTTACACCAAGGAATTCGGTATCCATGATGCTGCAAATTCGGACGAAAGGAAGGAACGAGCAGAATGTTATATAGACTAGTGTGCACGGCCCGTCAAAAATTTCGGTATTCAATACCTTTCTTGAACAAATTTTCCAGATATGGATGACAAACCTATATATCCATCCTTACAATACTCGTGATAAAAATTACTCTTGTATTTGTGCGCTGGTGAAACTTGCAGTACAGAGACGGTCATTGTAACTATTCTTATAAGCGTAACAGGGAAATGGAAGAAGCAGACTTCAAACAGATAAGCCAAGGGTATTATTAGATAGAAGTAGTAGCAGGACCCATGGAAATTCAGTGTCATCGTTAGCTCGGTGGACTTGTGAAAAAATCCGTTAACACAACCTAACCTATGCTAACCTAATCTATCCTAACCTAACATATCCTAACCTAATCTTTCCTATCTTAACCTATGCTAACCCAAACAAAGCTATCCTAGCCTAACCAAACCAAACCGATCCTAACTGAACCTATTCTGATAAAATGTCAAATATATCAATGCATGTAAAGGCGATCTTTTAATGTTAAACTGAGGAATTCGGTATCTATGATACCGCAAACTCCGACGAAATCGTAACGGATACCAAACAATTAATTTACATCCTATGTTTCTGAAGAAGCGGACACCAAACAAATATATAAATAAATATATAAATAAACGCAAAATGGGTATTATTAGATTATATACCTACGTGATAAATAATAATAGCATTCGAATGTACGTAATATTTAAGTACACAATGCTAGTGTTAGCTCTGGAGGATGAGTAGATTTTCTATGACAAAAGCTAACTTTTCAATGTTCAATTTTTAATTCAAAACGAATGGGTAGATTCGGGATAAATCTCTCACGAAGCACATTGTCTATATAATACTAGTGTACACGGCCCGTCAAAAATGACGGGATTCAATACCTTTCTTAAACAAATTTTCATTCAAGTGGAGTTTCCTTGCTTATTTCAAAGGTAAATTATATTTCTTGTGACTAATAAACACTGAAAATACAGTATTTTTGAACCGTAATAGAAGTAGTTATAGCGATTCGTGTCATATCCTAGATACAGAAATTTAGCATTACTGAAAGCAACTGCGATCTTGTGCATGTATATTGTAATATGCAATAACCCGCCGAACTTGGTATCCACGATACGGACTCGAGTATATAAAGCTCTGGATCTCACTAATTTTTTTTCAAGTGACAAATTATAGCGCACTTGTACAGCGAAAATGAGTATATTGATTTACCGGTGAACTGAAACCAAGACCGCTAGTGCTAATTTCTCCCTTTCTATTCTTTTAGGAGCGTGACACGAAACATCTAAATAATATTCTGCTCGTTCCTTCCTCAGTTAGTCCGTCCGTTACGCTCTCATCCGAGTTTGCGGTATCATGGATACCGAATTGCTCAGTGTCACATTAAAAGATCGCCTTTACTGGCATTGATTTGTTTGACATTTTATCAGGATACGACAGGTTAGGTTAGCAAAGGTTGGGGGATGTAATAGTAATGTTGAAATTTTTTCACGGTGTACACGGTTTTTCTTATGTTTGGATAGGATAGGTTAGTATCTGTTTGGATAGGATAGGTTAGTATACGTTTGAATAGGATAGATTAGTATATGTTTGGAGATGATAGGCTAGTATATGTTTGGATAGGATAGTATATGTTTGGATAGGATAGGATAGGTTAGCATCTGTTTGGATAGGATAGGTTAGCATATGTTTGGATAGGATAGGATAGGTTAGGACAGGTAATGTTGACCGAATTTTTTCACGGGTCCACCTAGCTGATTGATGACATTGTCTGTGGAATTTCCGCGGGTCCTGCTAGTATAAATAAACACACGACCATCATTCTTAGTAGTTGATTTTACGGGCTCCTTCTTTAGTTAGTAAGTCTTCCCGTTACGGTTTCGTCCGAGTATGTAGGATCATGGATACCGAATTCCTCAGTGTAACATTAAAGATGGCCTGTACATGTATTGATTTGTTTCACATTTTATCATTGATAGGTTCGGTTAGGATAGGATAGCACAAGGTTAGGTTAGGATGTGTAAGGTAGGTAAGGTTAAGTTGGTTAGGTAATTTTTTCAAGGGCCCACCTTGCTTAACGATGAAATTGTCCTAACCTCTCCCGACTTATCCTATCCTAACCCATCTTAACCTTGCCTACCCTCTCTTAACCTTACCTACCCTATCTTAACCTTACCTACCCTATCTTAACCTTACCTACCATATCTTAACCTCACCTATCCTATCTTAACCTCACCTATCCTATCTTAACCTCACCTATCCTAACCTTACCTATGCCAACCTTACGTGTCATTCATATTTTGTCTTCTTCGTACCCTAAAGTTCCTGTTCATGTCTCAAATAGATTGCCTTTCTTCCGTTCTTAGTCTATCTCAAAATCTTCTTTGTCTCTCTCAGCCTAATTCTCTCCTCCACTTCATTGTGAAGGGAAAACACTGTGTAAGACCCCTGATATACCGGTTGTCCCAAAAAAACGATACCCAGTTTTCAAGGGCTGTAATTCAGAAACTATTAAACTTACAGAAAATTAAAAATATACATTTTGTTTCTTAACACTTGTTTCATCTTTGTACAAAATTTTAGAAGAATTGATCCAACCGTTTTCTCTAAGTAGTATTTTTAGTGACCGATACTAAAAACCTGCTTGCGCACTCAAGTTAAACTTCGAATTTTATGATATTATAACCATGTTTTTAAAAACTTTCAACCTTTCATTAAATGGAAAATGGTACTAAAGTAAAAAAAATCGTAATGTTCCTCCTATTGTTCATTTCCTTTGGTGTGTCTTCCGTTTTTAATATCATAAAATTCAAAGTTTAACAAAAGTGCACAAACAGGTTTTCAGTATCGGTCACTACAAAGGCTGCTTAAAGAAAACGGTTGAATCAATTTAACAATTTTAACAATTTATTTACCACAAGTTATACAATAGATTGTATCTTAAGTCTAGTACAATGAACATATTTGAGTATAGCTACTTGTGGGCCCGAATAAGTTCAGCGACTTCTAGGACATCCTATCATCAAGCTATTCTTAAAGTGTACAGTTGTGTTTACTAGGGGCACACAAGACTGGTCATGTTTTGATGCTCAATTTTTTAACAAAGAAAGAAATGATTGATATGAGCTAGATGGGAACAGTATATTCAATGAAAATGATTAAGAGCATAAGATCTATATAATTATCATGGTAGATTACCTTATCAAGATAAGGCGTACCAAAAAAAAAAAGAAATTTACTTAAACTAACTTATTTGATTAATATTTCGATTAGAAGAGGGATTCAAGATTTGTTTTGACAGCTTTGTAAGAGCTTTTTTCACGGGTCTCAGCAGGGATTGCATTCCAATTCTTAGTTCCAATGAAGAGATACTTCGTTGTGACCGAGATTTTGAATAATGAGGAAGTATGAAGTCACTTCTGTTTCGTGTTAAATGATCATGATGACCAATTTGAGCAGTGAATAATTGTTTGAGTTCTCTGTCGCCATCATCAGTTAGTGTTTTATACATGAAGTTACATATGGAGAGGTTGTAGAGATCAAAAAGCTTGAGTATTTTTAAGCTTTTGAATCTGGTGTGAGCATTAAATTCTAATTTCATTACCGCTCTAATGGCTCTTTTTTGCAATCCAAAGTGCAGATTGGTTTTATTTTTATCAGTTCCGTGCCAAGCTTTTATCCTGTATTGCAGATATGGTGAAATGATCGTTCGATAAAGTATTTTTAGGGCTTCTTCAGGCAGTATATTTTTAACATTGCGAAGGATTTAAACGGATTCCGCTAATTTAGTACTGATATGTGCAATATGCTCTTTGAATGTCAGATGTTTATCTGATATAATGCCCAGAAATTTACAGTAGTTGGTTTCTTCAATTTCACCATCACCAATTTTAGTGGGTAGAAGAGACACATTTCTCTTGTATGAGAATATAATGTATTGTGTCTTATCGATATTGAGGCACATTTTATTGGCTTTAAGCCACATTGAAACATCTTGAAGCTCATTATTTATACTCTCTGCAATTAAAATTGGATTTTCATTTGGAAGAGCCGCAGAGAGCGTGCTGCCGTCCGCGAAAAGTATGATTTTGAAGAATGCAGTAGATTTAACAATATCGTTGATAAAGATCAAAAAGAGAAGAGGCCCAAGGACCGACCCTTGCAGTACTCCATGGCTGATTGTCAGCAGTTCCGATTGTGCATCGTCCCAACATAATGCTTTCGATTTGTTAAGTATGATTTGAACCAATCAAGTGCAACTCCTCTAATGCCATAACAGTGTAGTTTCGATAGTAGAATGTTATTGTCCACGCAATCGAATGCTTTCCGAAAGTCAAGAAATACGGAGAAAACAAGCTTTCCTTCGTCTATATTAGAATAAAGGTATTGTAAATGATTTAATACTGCCTTTGTCGTCAATTTTTTAGAACGAAAACTGTATTGTTTGTCATAGAGAATATGTTTTTGTTCAAAATAAGAATACACTTTTTTATGCACAATTTTTCGAATATTTTGCTAATAATTGGTAGTACAGAGATAGGTCTGTAAGTTTTAATGCAATTTTTATCACCATTTTTAAAAAGATGGGTCACTGTGGCAATTTTGAGAGAGTTGGGGAAGATACCGTGGAAAAGTGATTTGTTGATAATATTAGATATGTGCGGTGCTATTATGTCAGCTATAGCCTTAAGAACTTTAGCCGAGAGCGTCTTTAATTCACTTGATTTATTCTTCAAGTTGTTTATGCACTTAATTACATCGGAGGGATTGGTTGACGTGAAAAAAAACTGTGTTCGCGGATATGGTCCATATATTGCAAGTGGTCTGTAGATTCACTAGAAACACTATCAGCTATATTTTTCCCTACTTTTACAAAAAAAGTTGTTAAACACTGTTGCAATATCTTTTTTCTCGTGATATTTTACATTTTATTGAACGATGGACTCAATTGTTTTCGTTGCACTATTATTCGGTTTATAGCATGAATTAAGCAGGCGCCAAGTTTTTTATATTAGTTTTGTATTCAATAAATTTGAACGTAAAGTAGTTTTGTTTCGATGTTTGTACTTGATTTGTCACATGATTCCTGAATCTGTTATACGTTTCTTCAGATATTCGTCCTTCGGATAGTAAGGCTAGGTACGCTTGACGTGTCTTTGTATTGATCACGATATCTTCGGTAATCCAGGACTTTTGTCCATTTTTCGGCGTAATTGTGCGGGTGATTATTGGACAACATTGGTTGTATGCGGTCGTTATAATTTCAGTTAAATTTAGTATTGCTTCATCAGTGTTAATCGCCTTGTTGTCCAGTTCATTACTCCTCAGGGGGATACAACTATTGTATCTATGGGAATTATCGCTCCCTGGGGGACAATGTGAGGGCCCGAGCTAAAGGTTAGGTAGGCTTTCTTTTTGTTAAAATAACATAGGTTTTTGTTTTGTTTCGGACCAACTTTTTTTTCGGTTCACTGCTGTCCTGTTTTTTCAACACCTACTACTTTCTTCTTCAACTTTGATTTTGTTTCATGAACTTCTTTCTCATCTTATTATTTCTATGCCCTTTCTGCATAGATTCCACGTTCCCTTAACTCCATACTAAATGGTGCCTTCTTCCTTCCTCTCTTTGTATCTCATTTGTTGAGGATAGGGAGGCTTAAACTAACTAATGATCTAATAATCTATCCAGTTCATTAATGTCCAAAGATGACAATAAATCTTCCAGAACAGTTCGCATTGTTCCCAAGTTATATTCGTTGATACAGCGATATGAAAAAGTCTAAGCCTGTGGGCTGGTACAAGGACTATAGACATTTTTCTCGATGAGAAACACCGGGAAATAGTCAGATAAGTCAGAAATTATTATTCCAGTAAGAAAATCAGTCGGGTCTAACATAAAAATGTTATCGAGCAGCGTAGCAGTTTCTGATGAAACACGTGTAGGTTTCGTGATGATTGGAAGGAAGGATTTAGACTGAAAGACATTTATGAAGTTTGAGACTTGCTCACAGCTTTCATTATTTAGAAGATCGTAGTTGAAATCCCCTTAAGAGTTGATGTTATTTTTGTGTAATTCTTGTGTTTCAGACCCTATTTTTGTTTTCCTCCAATACATATTCGTCTCTGTCGTTGGCAGGTGGAGTCAGGAAGGTCTGCTGACGGTTTCAAGCCGCCCGCCTAAATCTGCTCCTCGGCCTGGGCTCTTGTACCTCAGTGGTGGGACTTGTGAAGCAATCACCGCCTCTCAAGGCTCTTATGAGCTAAATGTTTCCAGCAGAAAATACCATTGAACAACATTAGTACAGAAGTCATGTGATAACGAAAAGTTGTTTTGCAAAGCTAAGGAGAGTTAGTCATTCACGGTATATTATTTCGCGTGAATTTTTTAAACGACAAAAGAACATTTCAGCAAACTATGTTAGTCCTGGGTCGGAGACTCTGAGTGCGTGTACTGAAGTCCAAAGGGTGCATGAGACAAGTTGCATGGCGTGTTCGGTGATGAGTCTTATGAATAAAAAATATCGAAATTTGATAAATCCCAATAAGTGAGAGTTTTGAGGCCGGGTGTTCAATGTGACGAAATATCCTCGTATAATTCAGTGAATAGGCAATAATTTCTTTCGAGATCTTGCCAGGATGAGTGCAAACTAATTTTCAATAAGTATGTAGTGTTTGTGTTGAAGATATTAACAATAGCCATTGTTTTTTTGTCTGAGAAATGTTTAATCAACTAAAATAAAGTTCATGTTCCTAGAACTACTGCATACTCCGTATTCTCGTGTGGGAAAAAAATTCATAAAACACTAATGAGTGAATCTCACTATTGATGTCGAATGATAACACCCAGCATGGGACATTTTGTTAACATGAGGGTTAATGAAGAATTGAAGTACAGAAATTTGTGCGATTGAGACGCTACAGATTTTAGTTAATGGATGTGATGCCTTATCATGCGTGTGATGCCTTAGCAAGGCAAACGCTGACTGCACAGCGGATCGTTTATGATAGACTCGTGAAGTGCCAATAATCTTCTTATGATGGATGATAATTTTAGCTAAACTCTCAGAAATAAAATGTGCAGCGTAAGGTGGATCGGAGATGGAGAAAAATTTATTGATATCTTTTCGTGAAATTACACATTTGAGGGATTTAAAAAGATAAGTCTCTTGTTTCAAAGTTAGCACGTTTTTGGACCAGGGTGCTGCATGTGACGTCAGCGTACTGTCTCTTGCAGTTTTTTCAAACGCTCGTGACCTTTTTCTCGTCGTGCGATTTTCTCCAAATTGAGATAGAGTAGTGTTATCACTTAAAAAAAAAAGAAAAACGAGAATAAAGCCAAATACGTTTGCACATTAATTAGTCGTAAAAAATGTCGAGGCCACATAAAAAGCCTTCTGATTCGAATAGCCCTCAAATGCTGTAATGAATGCACAGTGGTTATTATTATTATTAAACTTAATATTATTTATTGAGTGCACATAGTTTCCATTGGTTTCTTTGGTGTAAAAGGTATCGCATTTTTTATTCGTTTGAGACCCAAGCTTAACTGTCACAAATGTTCTCCACGCACACACGTCACAATTAATATGTAGCCTTAACTCTAAAGAATTCAGAGTTCATGAGCCTCTGTACGATTGCCAGGCACAGGCCGTCTCTATTTCTTCGAACAAGAATATGGAGAACTTTTATGAAAGCGCTGGAATTCTTGTTCATCTTTCGTGTCGAGTAATGCATGTTGTTAACTTTAATGTAGGTAACAGTTACATATGTAAGGGCAGAGTCGCGTATATACGATACACAATCGCTTTTTCTAAATGAGATCACAAACCTAACGAAAAAGAGTGCCTTAGATATCGAAATCCATCCAAGTTTCAGCAATATTCTTCCAGTAAGTATCTTATTAGGGACAAAGCGCACATCAAATGATCTGCGCGCTGCGTGTAGCATGGCCAATTTTATCATTGAATTTATTGTTGCGTGTTCTCATTTGATTCGTGAAGTAAACGTTCCCCGCTGTTGAGGTAGTTCTTTAATAGTGTAGAAACTCTATGCTTCATGGTAATTTATGTGATGCAGTTGCAGAGATTCGATGTGTTCAGTGTTTTCTATGATGGGTGTCCAAGTGTTCCTCTTTTTTCACCAACCTTTCCGTTAGGTTTGTTCATGAAGTACTTTTCTTTCTTGATTGGACGGTGAAGTTGGTGTATGTCCTGAATCTATTATGAAATGACTAGTGTGCACGGCCCGCCAAAAATGACGGGATTCCATAGCTTTCCTAAAGAAATCTTTCAGATGTGGATGACAAACAAATATATCCATCCTAACAGTATCTGTCGTAAAAAATGTTCTTGTACTAGTGCACTGGTGAAATGGCATCACAGATACGGTCATTATAACTATCCTTAAGAGCGTGACAGAGAAATGGAAGGAGCGCACTCCAAACAAATAAACCAAGGGTATCATTAGGTAGTAGCAGGACTCGTGGAAATTCCACTGACAATGTCACCGTTAAGCTAAGTAGACCCGTGAAAAAATTTCGTCAACATTACTTACCTATCCTAACCTATCATGTCCTAACCGAATCTATCCTGATAAAATATCAAACATATCAATGCATGTAAGGCCATCTTTCAATACACTGAGAAATTCGGTATCCATGATACCGCAAACTCAGACATCCTGTGTTATTTAAGAAGCGGACACCAAACAGATACATAAATAAATATATAAATGAACACACAACGGGTATTATTAGGTTAGATTCAGTGTCTAGAAATAATGTTTTAATGCTTGCATTTTCACTAATAAATAATTCTCTCTTTACGTTATCACCAACTATAGCCTCCTAATGTTTTTAAGAACTAGTTTAGTGTGCTTGAGTTTTCTTCGCTAATTTTGTTATAGTAACTGTTGATGCATGTCATAGCGATTTAATGAAGTTATAGTTTTATATTTTCTGCAATAACGAATTTCTTTATCGATAGTCAGAAACTGAAGATCTTTTTGTGTCTCACAAATAGTGAGTACTTAAATGCTAGTTTATTGTATGGTTTTTTATTTGTGTTTAAGACGTGTATGCTAGTATGTAAGGATAGTACATACTAAGATAACAAACTCATACGGTGCGATCAATTTACAGAGTTGTATGCCCTTTGTTTTTTATCTGTTGTTCTAGAGAATTAAATCATAGCCTCCTATGTCTCCAGGCCTGCTCTAGATGTGGGAACATCGTCTTTCTACGTAGTGGTCCTGAAATGATGGTAGTTTTGAATAGATTCTAAGATCTATAATTACGTTTTTCCATGAAATTCCCATCAGAACTTCTGTGATAGCGTGTTATTTATTAAATTTACATATATAATTTGTAAACATACGCACACTCCTGATGTATTATCTTAGACTCATTTCAGTGTTTTCTGGTATATTCATGCTTAAATGAGGGAATCGCAGTCGTTGAGTTTGAAAGAAAGAAATAGTATCTGAGGCAGTGTTCATTTGTCACGGACAATTTTTCTCGGTTTACTGCTGTCCTGTTTTCCAGCACCTCTGACTTTTCATTCAACTGTTACCATGTTTCACTACATTCCATCTTAACTTATTGCTTCCGTACCTACAGAACACTATGGGGAATCGCCCATTGTGCATAGATTCCGCGTTCCCAGAACTCCAAACTAAATGGTGCCTTCTTCTCTTTGAACATTTTTGTTGTGGTAAGGGAAACTAAAACTAAGTTATAATCAACCACTGTTGAACTGTTTCAGATTTTTATTGATGATCTCTTGATATAGGATAAAAAAGGAAAATGGCATAAAATGGGAAAGAAGACCTAACTTCTGGAACTCTAATGTTCTAGTGATAACAAATGCAGTCTCCAACTTGCGGATATTGCAATAAAATGCGTGAGTACAAAATTTCCTTTGAATTGTTCAATCTGATGGCGCGGAATAACTTCGAGCGCAAACGAGCTCGACGACTCTGTTATTTCTGTCGTAATCAAAAATCATTATTAGAAAATAAATTTCTGTGCAAGCTGTTGAACAAGAAAATATCATTCCGTCTCTTTTAAGATTTTCTTAATGCTGGTAAACTTAATTCCATAAAACAGCAGCAATTTATTTAATGCTTTCCGTAAGAAAGCAAAGATTGGATTTATCCAAGTTTAACTTAGTTTTGCCTCTTCCATTCATCCCAAATGGTACAAAATCTTGGACCACTAGCTTGACATCGCGATTTCTGTGAGTAGGCCTGGAGTTACAGGAGGCACTGGTTAGTTAGCCTGACCAAAACTTTAGAGCCTCGTATATTCAGCTGAAAACATGTCCCGGTGCAATGATATCCCTGACCTACTCGGGGGTAGTTTTTTTTTTCAAGCTCGTTACTTTTAGCGTGAAAAAGATCAAATCGTGTGAAAATTTGTATCATGTAGCTATGGATCTTTTAACTGAGAAAAGACATTGTTCAGGGAGGTCTCGTCTTTGATTAACTATCTGCGCGCCATGTGTGTCTAGGCAGGCACTTCCGCTGATATATAGAAAACCGATAAAGATGTCGAGAGAGGCCGTAAGACCCTCCTGGCCTTTGTGTTCGCATTTTACCCCTCGCTCCTTTGCTCGCTTAAATTATCTGAAAAACATTGGTATTGCACGGCCGGATCGATTTATGAGGCTTGTTTAGTACTTACAAATTTTTCGAGTGGTAAAAGGAGAATTTATATTTATTTACATTGTATGAGTCTAATTGAATGAATGCGTACGTATTCTAAGTAGTGCAAGAGACCAATTCTTTCACATTCGAACATGTTGCTTAAACAGGAACTCATGATAACGTGTTAAATGCTCGTGTAACTGTGACTACACATAGACGTGACAGATCCTTTTGATATAAGATTGTTATCGAATTTCATTCCATCCCTAAATGTATCTCCCCTTTAAGCATTGTTTTTGATTGAATTACTCTTTTTTTTGTATTCCTCTACAATTTTTGTTTAAAGCTTTGTAATTTATCGTCGCTACATCGGCTTGAAGAACACTCAAGCTAATGTAATCATGTGAGTCTCGTGGTGTCTCGCGGTTTGTCTCCTTATGACTTCCAAGCATTTTCTGGTGGGCGTTAATGGTTTGTAGTGTAGGGACGAGTTATTCGTACTTTGCGTGCTTTGCTTGCTTGGTTTTATGTTGCCATTTTATACATGAAACGGCATGTGCTTCTTTAGAGTACAGTACATTTAAAACCTCTTTTAGCCGTAGAATGGAAGGATTTTCATGCAAACGTTGATGTTCTAATTGATGAGATATTTTATTACGTGTTGATAGAAACTATAGAATCAGTTGTATTTTCCTGCTTTTGATGTGTCAAAATTTCGAAATTCTATTTAATATAAATATAAGTCAAGTCCCGAGGTGAAGGTTAAGTAGGCCTTCCTTTTGTTGAAATGGTCGTTTTTTTTTCGTTACGCACTATCTTTCTTTCGCTTCACTCCTCCCCTTTTTTCAGCCTTTTTACTTTTTATCAGTATCACTAACGCTATTTTCATCATTAAAGTCTTTCAATCTTGCGATTTCTTCACGCTGGATATTTGGAAGCGCTTGGTGCTCTAATTCGCCGCTCCCTTCATTCTATGTTAAATATATAGGGCTTTCCTGCGCTTCTCTTATGAATACTTTTGTTTTTATGAAGAAGGCTTAATTAATTTATAATTTAATCTTTAATTCCAGAATTCGATGTTCGTATCTACGTTATCGACACCATAAAAAGTGACGTTTTTGTTTATATGGTCTATACAATGATTATAGTTTTATGGAAACCTTAGATTGATTAAACTAGAAATTCAAAAAATTTTAACCTCAACTCTCATGAGGTTCTTGACACAAAATTACCGGATGAATGCCTCTCTAGTTTGGTTGGTCTTCTTTTTGCTTGGAGGATTCTTTGTTTTTCAGGAAAACAATTCTCAGGAAGAGATATCTTTTCCTGGGAATTTTTTTACCGACAATTGTAAGGGCCTATTTACTAGCTGTTTTTAATTCTGCATGAAGTAACGCATTTAACCTAATCCTGTTTCAATATTTCCTTTTTGGGAATACCTAAGGCCTCTGGCAGCTAAAATCGTTGAGCGTTTTGACACACTTCATCACACGAGTGTGAGAAAACTGATTAGTTCAGAAATAATTTTCCATTTTCGGAAATGATGTCGAAGCTGGCCAGTGAGCTCGAAAAATTGGAATGTGAGCGGTTACAGTCAGGGGAAGGGCGCCATGCGTTGGCTGTAATAGGCGAACATGGGATCGCAGAAGTATTTTCGGTGCTGAAGCCTACTCGTCCACGAGAAGCGCGACAGAAAGAGCTGCACCAATTCAAGGAGTTAATTATCCTGAAACGCACCATTCTTGGAAGCGCGTGGAAAACTTCGGAGCAGTGTTGTGGAAAATGATCAGAACAAGACAATCAAATCGTTTTGTGAGCTGGAGAAGTGCGGAACTACAGAAGTGTTGTTATGTGAATTCTTAGCAACAAAGTATCGCAGTAATCGGAAAATGTGTTGTCACGAGTGTTTCTTCTCTCAGTTGTTACACAGCGATCACATATTCGTGTTCCATTTAATTTTCTTGTGTCTGCTAAGTGGCTCAGTAATCCGACAATCGATGGAATCTTGAATTATTCTTGAAATTATGTTCCCAACACATCGTTAAACTGTCAAGAGAAGGGAAAAAAAAGAGCAAAAAGTGATAGCTAAAGTATTCATGATCGTACGTGCTTCCCTTCAGCGGGATACAACTATTGCATCTTTAGGAATTGGCACTCCCAGGAGGAGAATGTGAGGGCCCAAGCTGAGAGTTAGGTAGGCCTTCTTCTGTTGAAATAAAATGTTTCTATGTTAGGGGCCATCTTTTTTTCGGTTCACTGCTGTCCTGTTTTTCAGCATCTACTACTTTCTTCTTCAACTCCAATCTTGTTTCATGAACTTCTTTCTCAACTGACCGTTTCTATGCCCTTTCTGCATAGACTCCGCGTTCCCCTTACTTCATACTAAATGGTGCCTTCCTTTTTCCTCTCTTTGGATCGCATTTGTTGCAGATAGGGATGCTTAAACTAACTAATAATCAAATCGCACGTGTTTTTATACCAGGATGAATTCCTGGTGGAGTTTCACTTTTTATTGTGAAATACCTGCGTTAACATTTTTTCGACTGAGTATTCTGCCAGATGAATTAACGAATGCAGAACCGTTTGGGAATGATGAATTGTGACAATATAACGCAGCTACATGTGGCGAGCGTTCTTTACACTGGAGTTTTTTTTTCAAGAAAACACCCAATAGTCTCTGGTGATGAATGTGGGATTCGTTGAACGCTCATTCGAGTATAATTCACTAATTGAAATCAAAATGCGGACAGAAAGGAAATCGACTTCATGAACGCCAAGCCAATGAATCTGTTCTTGACTCGGCGTCATTAAGCTGCGTTTAGAAATCTGCATCCTGAATGAATAACTCTTAAATAATGCAATTAACTGCAGAATTAAAGTAAAAATGTTATAGGCCTGTATTTCTGACTTGGTATCAACTTCTGTAGCTTGATTTTGCGGCAGCAAATTTTCAAGCTTTCGATGAGTTCGATGATAATTAGCATTTTATTGGCATTGAAATCTCATGGTAGAACAAAAGTCGAGATAAATGTCCAAGTGTTTATTACAAACAGATTACCTAACAGTCATCTGCTCCGTCATAGTAAGCACAGCATCGACACGTATTTACAAACAAACCTGTTCTTACATAAAACTCCAGTTGGGGGTGAGAAATGAAGACCGAAAAATGTGGACCATTTTTTGTGTCGGAGAAATTGTCAGTTATTCAAGCTAGCTACAAAATTACATAAATAAAACTTGACGCTCCCGTAGGATTGAGACTTGGGGTATGCAACTTTGACACGCAAAGACGAAACTGTATTTCTCACTGTGTGGTCAGTGTTTAAACCAAAAAGTGAAAAAATCACAAACAGAAAAATCGCATTTTAACGCGACCCGTTATAACGGCTGCTAGCAGGAACATAAAATGTAATGAACCAGAGATTTATTTAGGAGTGGCGCACGTCGAACGCAAATCATGAAACAAAAGCGAAACTGCTGAGAATGCGTCCTAGCGAGCAGCAGCCACACCGCGTCC
Organism: Platorchestia sp. MABIK; assembly: GCA_014220935.1. Lineage (NCBI taxonomy): Eukaryota > Metazoa > Arthropoda > Malacostraca > Amphipoda > Talitridae > Platorchestia > Platorchestia sp. MABIK. Next base: position 38,882 of record JACJUY010004657.1, read on the forward strand.
TACAGACTTGTCAACAAAGACGAAAACAAAAGCTTCACACGAACTGACGTAACTTCAAACAAAATCAAAAATTAATTTTATAAATCATATCATAAACCATCGAGTCTGAAGCATCGGTAAAACTTGGTAATCTGGCACAAGTTATGAAGAAATATATGGTCCTCCATATATGAAGCTGAAGGCAAACTATGATAGTTTCATGCCTGTCCGAAGACTAAAAGTGGCTGACAGAGAAGAAAAAGACTTCAAAATAATGAACATATTTGGTAGAAAAAGACAACATCCTAAAACAATACAAGTGACATTCATTCAATTTTTTCTGCAGCAAGTAAAACTGTACATTTGTAACATAAAATTGAAAATTATGAATAACAAACTTCTAGTGATTTATGCTTGATAACATTGATGGGTCAAACATTGTTATCAGTTTTAAAATGTGAATAATTTCTTAAAATGTAGGTCTGAGTTTTTTTCTCCGTTCCATACTCATGAATATTTTACTAAATCGATTCGCTACGTACTTCTTTTTCTCTTCCAACTACTATGTACTCGATGCCAAACTTTCCTCACAACGGCCTTTGGCGAGCGAGTGACCGCTAACTCGGGCATTTATCCATTTACGTCTGTGTTCACCGAATATTTTGGTCGATACTCCCTTCTATTCAAGACTTGAAATGAAACAAAATTTTTTTCGCCTAAACTGATGAATAATATACAGGAGGTCATAGGCTATGGATACCAATATATAAAGCGATGGCCAGTTAAATTTCATGTTTCAATAAAATCTTCCGTTTGCTGAAATATCGGCGTTAGATTGAATTATTTGCTAATCTGAGCCTTCCTACCCACAACAAAGGCGTTCCAAAGAAAGCCAGAAAGGAAGAAGGAACCATTCAGTATGGAGTTAAGAGAACGCGGAAACTATGCACAAGATGCATAGAAACAGTCGAGAAAGAAGTTTATGAAACAAGAACCGAAAACCTTTTCTATTTCAACCAAACCAAGGCCTACCTAACCTTTATCTCGGGACCTCACATATTCCCTTCGAGAGCGCTAATTCCCATAGATACAATAGTTGTATTCACCTATCGGGGTGTTGAAAAATTAATGAACACTCAGTACATCGCACGCCAACTGCAGTACCACAAAAAAATAACAAATATATAAAGCTTGAAGCGCAGTGACTTCACATTTGTAACCTTGTACATATCAGATAAGAATTCAGTAGAAATAAATGAGTGGACTAGAAATTTGTGTATGATAAACAGCCTAAAATTGAACTTTTCAGATTAAACGATTGTTTATTACCAAATAATAACTTCCTCATTCGAATAAGCTATCAAAAACCGATTACAAACAAGCAACCTCAATCCATAACAGCCCTTCAATTTACACATTTGGTTTTACATTAACTACCCATCATAAATTGAAAAAAAATGAAACAACACGGACGAGTGAAGATGCCATCAATCTTTAAATTTTTTGTTACACTACTGATAAATACTTCTAAATAATCTCGCGATAATCTGCACAGCTTGAACCCTAAAGGTTCAAAAGAGTAGCGCAGCTTCTATCTGCAGGCCAGAGCATACCTAAATTTCTCATGCATGTCCTGTTAAGACCACGTCCGCCGAATGCACTAGAAGCTCAAAAGTCGCATTCTGATCTGTCTGAATAGAAGACAGCTACATGCATCCCAAATGAATGCAATTGTACCAAGAGTTGTACGTGGTCATCATGAACAATTTAATTGAATTTGCATCCCATCCAAACTGAGCGCACAACACTAAACCTGATTATTTTCTACGCTACATGCCCTTTTCGGCAAATAACGCCAAAATTATTGGTTCAGAGAGGCACCGAGGACAAGACTAAAGATAGTAATGCCCTCAGTGAGGAAACTTTCTCACGAACAATGCGCGCACGCACACGGCAAACTAGAAACGTTCACACAGTAGTCATGTTTAATGATGCCACCAAGTTTATGAGAAGTTGATGGCCTTCCCGCTGAAGGCAGCTAGGTTGGCCTCTCTGAAGGCCTCGGAGCAGGTGGGGTGCGCGTGGCACACGCGGGCGATATCCTCGCACGAGGCCCCGTACTCCATCGCTAGCGCCGCTTCGTTGATCATCTCGCCCGCGCCAGGTCCTGCGACGGCGAGAATTTACATAATCTACTTTCCACAAGTAGAAAATAATTATGAGCCGATGATTGGATTCGATTAGAAATTAGTTTCAGCCTCTCTAACTACAATAAAGGTGTTCTAGAGAGAAGAAGGATGTAGGCATCATTAGGTATGAAGCAAGGAAACGCGGATTCTAAACATAAGGTGTACTCCCCCGCAAAATACCTAGCGGATAGAAGTAGTGAGTTGAGAAGGAAGTTTGTGAGACAAAGTAAAAATTGAAGAAGAAAGTAATGAGTACTGAAAACTGGACAACAGTGAACCGAAAAAAGATCATCCTCAAAAAAAAATTCTTAGTTTACAGAAAGAACGCCTAATTAGCGTGCACCTCGGAACTTTATATTTTCCACTGGGGAGTGCTCATTTCTATAGATGCCATAGTTGTATCCCCAGAGAGGAAATTATTTTAGATGTAATGAAAGCTACAATTACAGAATTAAAATTAAACGGTCAGCAACGTGAGCCGAGTGCTCAACCCCTATGAAAATGAGCCCAAGTGACCTGAAGTTTCAATTCTCCTCCTCGAGTACGGGGCTTCACTGCCTATGAACATCCTACTTATGGATGCAAAAATGTTTTAATTTTTCGAGCAAGTGTGACTAAAATTAATGAGGCGAATTTTCTACGTGGGTGTAGAAAGAACACAGCAAGTATATCTAAAGGGTCTTTTAGACGTGATACAATTTGTCTCAGCAACATTGTGTATATATATATATATACACAAGTCGCACGAATGTTGCTGAATTCGCCGAGCAAAATATTTAGACGGGTATGTGGTGCGAGGCAACTTTAGTATCGCACCAGAGACATGGTTTGCACGAATTCTCTGTGCCACGGCAAATTTTTTTGATGTTTCTATCAGTTTTCGTTCTCTGGCAAACTGCGATCTCATGTTGTGCCACTTCTTTCTAATCATTTCAGCAGTTATGGCTTAATTGTCCTTTTTTATTTCAATCAGTATACTCGCTAGGGCTACTTCTTTCGTCTATCACTATATTCGTGGGTTTTTACTGCCCATAAACACCCGTGTGCTTCATAGTTTTGAATTAGATCGAGCATTCGTTCTCTACTCCAAACATCAGCCATGGTGACAGTAGCAGCGACGGACTTCTTTCTCTCTGACGACCAGCAACACACTGACTAACCGAGATAAGGTCTATATACATGCAAGTCTCTGCGACAGCAACTGGCTCAGGGCGAATCGCGCAAAATCGCAGGAAAAACGTGGCGGATACATACGACCGAGTCGCCTGATGTAAATTGTCGCGCAACACAGCGGAAACGTATCACGTCTAAAAGGCCCTTACAGCATATCAAAATTCGATCACAAAAGTAACGTGATCTAGAAATAAAAAAATAACGCATTTTTCCATGGGAGAAATTTATTTATTCAAGTGGCTTCATAAATGAAGCAAATTAAAAAGTAACTCTTTATGTTTCAACACAGCTTATATTTTGTTACATCCCCCAATACAGAAAAACTTTTCTTACTTACACTTGACAAGTTCACTTCCGTAATGTCTCGGATTTCAGAACAGAAACGCTGAACTACAATGGCCAAGTTTTGCACACGCTTAATCGTAATAAAATTTAGTATCTCATTAATTCTCTGAATTGCATCTCGATTCTTCAACGAAATGTTCACCAGGGAAGATCCCTTCTACCGTTTACAAGACAAAGGGGCCAGTAATATACAACCCCAGATCCCCGCAAATGCCACAAAACGGAGAGACCATCACCATGGATTCCCACAGCCCCATAACTAACACATAGCAATGCTGAAGAGTCCACCACTGATATAGGCAATATACATCACACATCAATATAACACTGCACAAAACGAAGCTACTAACCAATTATGTGGGCGCCAAGAAGCCTGTCCGTGTGCTTGTCTCCGAGCACCTTTACCAAGCCTTCTGTGTCGTCATTGGTCTTGGCACGCGAATTGGCAGCAAATGGGAACTTGCCAATGTTGTACTCCACTCCCTGAAAGTTGCAGAATTTGAGCGTTTAATCAAATGCCTACTCGTTAATCAGCAGTTTAATGGCCCGTTATCAAAACCAAGTATATTTACTGTAATAAAACCTCTTAAATTGCGTGTAAACAATGTGGGAGCAAAAGTGGCGATCAACTGGAAGTTAATGTCTTTCATAAAACGGAAAGGAATAATTAATTGTAAGATGTCTGGTGATGATAAGTAATCAGTCATTTGCCTCTGCATTTTCATTAATTTAGGAATTTCAACCCATTGGTATAACATTATGAGCTATAAATTACAAGTGTGCACAGCCCGTCAAAAAGTGACGGGATTCAATACCTTTCTTAAACAAATTTCCCAGATGTGGATGACAAACAAATATATCCATCCTAACAGTACCCGTGATGAAAAATATTCGTGTTCTTGTGCACTGGTGAAACTTGTACCACAGATACGGTCATTATATCTACCCTTATGAGCGTGAGAGAGAAATGGAAGAAGCGGACTCGAAACAAATAAACCAAGGGTATTGTTGAGTAGTAGCAGGACCCGTGAAAATTTCACAGACAATGTCATCGTTTAGCTAGGTGGACCCGTGAGAAAATTCCGACAATATTAACTACCATATGCTAACCTAACACATCCTAACCTAACCAAACCTATCCTGAGAAAATGTCAAAAATTTCAATGCATGTTAAAGCAATATTTTAATGTTATACTGAGGAATTCATATTCCATGATACTGCAAACTCAGACGAAAGCTTAACGGATATCAAACAAATAAATATACATCCTATGTTTCTTAAGAAGCTGACACCAAACAAATAAATATACATCCAGTGTTTCTTAGTAAGCGAACACCAAACAAATATATGAATAAACACATATATAAGCACACAACGGGTAGTATTAGGTTAGAGTGTGTAAGTTCAAATAAAACATTTACCACTGAACAAATATTCCAAACAGTGCAATTGATATTGAATAGACGACACCTTGACACACTTGAGCTTCAAACGTAACCAAATCAACTTACAATATTTATTCCATCAGCATTATCTGCCTTCGTTTTGCTAAGAATATTTTCCAGGATGCATTAAGCTGACTAAATGATGCTGCCAGATTTAGTGAGCAAGTGACCTGTGGATAGGCTATCCAGATTTCTAACCTCGCCCTTGAGATCTTCCTCCGACTTGCCAACCCAGGCCACCTCAGGGTGGGTGTAGATTACGGAAGGCACGCAATTGTAGTCTATGTGCACGGCTCCGCCTGCAATGCCCTCCGTGCAAATGATGCCTTCGTCTTCGGCCTTGTGTGCTAACATCGGTCCGTGGATGCAGTCACCAATGGCAAAGATGCTGTGGGCATAATATCCATCGTCAACTTCTTACAAGTTTACTGAAACATTCATTAAAGCAGCGCCCCTTCCTCTCAACATGAGAGGACAATTCTGTAGATGATGGAGAAAGTTAATCAACATAGTCATTCAATACATGTCCCGATGGTTATGTAAGAGTTATCACTTCCCTCTTTGGTAAAAATGTACATCTGTTCTTCACGATTGCTAGACTAGACTAGATGACTATAAGGTATCATCTCATGTTTGAATTATAATATGTAATAGCTAAAATGACCCTCGCTCAAAGAACCCTGTACTATGAATGCAAAAATAACAGAACAAAGATAAAGACATAAATGAGGTGTTTTGCCATTATTGGCAGAAGACTGACATTCCTATTACAAGAGAATAAAAAGCAAGGCGAAAATCGCTTCACGTATAGTCATTTTTTTTAAAAATGATCAAATAAAACTGAACGTTTCGGACTAACTGTTCATCTTCAGCAAAAAATCTCTGTAAAACGATACCAAAGAGGAAAAAATTAATACACTAACAACGGTAAAATAATAAAACAGGAAAAACTGAGTAGATGAATTAGGTGTTGGCAATATGAAGCGGGAAAGCACTTTGGGTGTCATTCAGTATAGGTTCCTTTTTGTAAATATGCAGAGATTCGAGAAGGCGCAGATCTGTTCTGTAAGAGGTACCGGCCAAAATTTTTAAATCATTTAGGGAGACCGGAACATTGCACTCTTCTGCATGAGATCTAACAGAAGACAGTGGGGGGGACCCAAGAGGAAGACCAGTTCTGCAACTACGCCCAGCATGCTCGGAAACTCTGGTCATCAGGGTACGGCAGGTAGAACCAACGTGCCGCGATTCACAACGTGAACAACTGTATTGGTACACCAGAGACGAGCACAGTGAGGGTTGCAGTTTGTCTTTGAAACGAAATAGAGAACCAATTGTAAATTGTACTTCTGCGCCACCATGAACAAAACTGGTTAAAAGAATGTCCTCCTGTTTTTAGGCCTGTATTTTACAAACGGTATGTTGACGACACCTTTGTTTTGTTCAGAGATAAGGCTCATGCTGCCCTCTTCCTCCAATATTTAAATTCTCGTCATAGCAATATTAGATTTACTAGGGAAGACGAAGACAATGAGAGGTTGCCGTTTCTTGATGCTTGTGTGGAGAGAGTTGGCAATACTCTTCAGTGCTCTGTTTTTTGAAAGAAAACTTTTTCTGGGCTCGGGACTAGCTTTTTTTAGCTTTTGTTCATACAATTTTAAAGTTTGCGGCATTCGTAGTCTCGTCCATAGAGCGTTTAATGTTTGTTCTAACTTTCAATGCTTACACAGAGAGTTCGATTTTTTGCGAGGATATTTTGCCAAAAACGGATTTCCATCTTCTGTTGTTGACAGGCACATTAATAAATTTTTGTCAAAAATTTCTGATAATTCTCAATCTGTTCAATCTTGTGCACAACAAGCTTTCTTTGTGAAGTTGCCGTATTTTGGAGATCAAT
>JACJUY010004657.1:53982-68748 GCA_014220935.1 Platorchestia sp. MABIK
TCTATATTAGAATAGAGGAATTGTAAATGATTTAATATAGCCTGTGTTGTTGATTTTTCAGAGCGAAAGCCGTATGGTTAATCGTAAAGAAATGATTTTTGTTCAAAATACGAGTACACTTTTTTATACACAATTTTTTTGAATACCTTGCTAATAATTGGTAGTACGGAGATGGGTCGATAATTGTTTACACAGGTTTTTTCACCATTTTTAACGATAGGGGTTACCCTAGCAACTTTGAGGGAGTTTGGAAAAGTGCCTAGTAAGAGAGACTGGTTAATGAGATTGGATATCAGCGGGGCTACAATATCAGCAATCATTTTAAGTACTTTCGTCGGAAACGTTTGTAACCCACTTGATTTATTTTTTAGGTTGTTTATGCACGCAATTATATCGGAGGAGTTGGTAGGTGTAAAGAAAAAGGAGTTGTGTTCTCGAATATGATCCATGTATTCCAAGTGATCAGTGGGTTCACTGGAAATACCATCAGCTATAGTTGTTCCTACGTTTACGAAGAAATCGTTAAAGAGATTAGCAATTTCTTTTTTCTCATGGTATGCTACATTATCTTGAACAACATGTTTAATTTCCTTTTTATCAGCGTTAATCGGTTTATAGCAAGAATTAAGGAGGCGCCAAGTCTTTTTAACGTCAGCTTTGAATTGAGTAAACTTGCGCGTAAAGTAGCTCTTTTTTGATGACCTTATCTGATTTGTCACATAGTTTCTGAATCGGTTATATATATCTCGAGATATTCGCCCTTCGTAAAAGAGGGCTAAGTACGCTTGACATTTCTTTATATTTATCACGATGTCTCGAGTAATCCAGGGCTTTTGTTTATTTTTAGGGGTAACTGTACGGGTTACAATTGGGCAACACTGATTGTATGCGACCATTATAGCTTCAGTCAACTTTACCACTGCTTCATCAATGCCCGCTGCATTATTTAGTTGAGATGTGCAGTGTTGGTATTGATTCTTCTAGAACGGTGCGCATTTCTTCTAAATTTGATTTGTTAACTTTGCGATATGAGTAAGTTTCAGCCCGTGGCTTGGTGCAAGCAATATAGACATTTTTCTTAACAAGACTGGAAAATGCTCTGATAAGTCAGAATTAATGATTCCAGAAAGAAAATCACTTGGGTCTGTCATAAAGATATTGTCAAGCAGCGTTGCAGATTACGAGGTTATTCGTGTAGGCTTTGTGATGATCGGAAGGAAAGATTGAGACTGAAAGGCTGTTAGGAAATTAGAGATTGGTTCACAGCTTTCATGTTTCAGTAGATCATAATTGAAGTCACCGCATATGATTATGTCATTGTATAAGGACCTGTTGAACTGAGAGATAATACGATTTAGTTCATTTAGAAAGGACATAGGACAGGCTGTAGGAGGCCTGTACACTGTTCCCAGCACAATGCGTTTACCATCTCTAGACAGTTCTACGAAGAGTGATTCTATACGATTCTGATTAATTTATGCACCCGCTATGATTCTCGAGTCTATGGTGTTAGAGATATATGTACTGATGCCTCCGCCTTGCTGGTTTTTTCGTAGCGAATGGAAACTATGATAATTTTCAAATCGAATCATGTCTTTGCTTGAGTCATCTAGCCAGCTTTCGGTGAAGCTAATCACGTCTAGGTTATATTTAAGTTCAGTAACAGTACATTGTATCTCTTCCAATTTTGAATAGAGTGACCTACAGTTCCAACACAGGAGTGAGAAATCATGGCAAGTTATTCGTATAGTTTCGTTGAATTTTGATATATTAGTATATCTACAGTCTTCAGAGTCGTTTAGGTTCGGATATGTTCTGTTCAAATGATTGAGATCTGGGTTGATTTCACCCAGTATGTCAGCGTGATCAGCCATTTAAAATTAGTAAACAGTAAGAAGTAGGTATTATATAGCTCATAAACTAAATACAGAGTCAAGTTTAAAGGGATATTCCTGTATAAAATAAACTAGCTTATGAAGTAAGAAAGTATAGAGTCAAAAATCTAACGCAATTTCGTGAGTACACACAGAATTCAGTCCATGAGCGAATAATATTGGAGTTCAATATCACAAATATTGATGCAAGCAGATTGCTGAAGGCGGTTTCATACGTTCACATACAGTTACTAAGTTTTAATGATATGACGACAATGATATAATCAGCTAATATGGTTTACGCGTAATAACAGCTTTAGTGGTAAAAGAAGAAAAAATTTACAGTAATATTGGTGGTAGGTAAAGATTGCTGATTGTGTGTTACAGGAGTTCACATACAGCTGTCATAAATGTTTACACATACATCTGTTATACATTTGTCAAGATTGAGGTTTAACTGATATCTAATTTAGGTGAAGCTGACACTATATTTAATTGAAGGGATTGCCCAGTCTAGTCACCCATGACCTGTTTCGATGACATGTTCAGTTGTTGCATCAGGTATTGTTCGAGTTCTTCTGGTGAGTTGATCTGGCGGCGTTTTGAGTCTGGGTTTCCGGGTTGAGATACGTAGATGTTTCCATCGTGTGTTCTCGGGATTCCTATTTTCTCCGGGAATTTCCTTTTGGCCATTCTCAGAATGTACATGGCGTTAGCTCGGGAAGGTATCAGGTATTCATTTATGAAGAAATTTGGTTTCTTTTGTAGGCAGGCGGTGAGAATTTCACGTTTCTTGTTATAATGTTTTAATTCAAATGCAATGTTTCTTTGATCTATGTTCCCAGTTACTGGTTTTTTACCCATTCTGGTAGCTGATGTGATGTCACTGTTGCAGAGGTCAACGTTGATTTTGTCCTTCAGGAGCTGGCAGACTGTTTCTGTACAGATTTTGCTTGCGTGAGATTCCGGTAGTTCCCTTCCAGAAATGACGAGAGTGCATTTTTTGTCTTCTATCTCTCGGCGCTGATCGTTTTTTATGCATATCTTCATGCATACAACGTATGCATGAAGAAAAAGATCACAAACTGCATCTCGGTCTCTTTTAAGAAAAGTTTTTGAATAAAACCCTCAATCATTTCCAAATGAAAGCCTTGATGCTAAACTTTGGACAGCTGCTATCACAAAATTTCACAAGATATAAGGAAAGATACATCAATGGTACAAGTTGCTTACTTTCATGCCGAGTTGAGCAGCTTTGATGGCTGCCACATATCCACCAGGCCCTGACCCAATGACTACAAGATCAGCATCATGGGATGCAAACCTCCGGCTGTACTCTGGCACAACCCAACCAGACACTGGCGACTGGCTGTACAGCTGCAAATAAATACACAAAATAAGTCATAGTTGCACATTGATATGATATGAATGCGGAAGAAAAAAGGATATTAAAACTATACACTATTAACTTGTGAAAACTTTGCTTACTAGCAAATTTTTTACATTAAGAAAAATATTGCATTGTCTTGGATCCTATCAACATTTTGTTGTTAACAAACAATGCAAACATCAAATTAGCTTATGATCAAATATGACATCAGTTTAAGGAAAGAATCCCCCTTAAGGAAACCTGACCATGATTTCAAAAAATTTTGCTTTAATGCAGTTAAGTTTCTGAAACTTTGTACACATATTGTAAATGTGGTTTTAAGTTTTTCTACTCCTGGCATTTTTTTTATTTGGCCCATAGAAAACAAGTTATTCAAAAAAAATGATTTTATTTTTTATTTTTTCAAAACATTTGTCCTTCCTCAATTTCAAAGCTAGACTGATAAAGTTTCTTGCGTTCAATTTTACTTCTATCATTCTAAAAACAATTACACATAAAATTTTAGATTTTGCTTTCTTTTGAGTTATTCATTTATTTTTGTTTCTTTTACAATTTTTTCCAAATTTTCTCCAAAAATCATTACATATATAACTCAAAAGCAGAAGTCAAAATTCTAAATTTAATCTTTTTTGGAAAATTTAATGTACAAGTAAATGCAAAAAATAAATGCATTGCTCTAGCCTCAAAATTGAGGGAGGGATTAGAAAAAGAAAAGTGTTTTTTTGACATTGGCCGAAATCAGTGTTTTGACAGGCAGCTTAGGTGCGCATCCCAACATTTCAACATCCCTCCTCAAAACGGTGGCAGCCAAACAGACTTCTGAGCACTGTTGCTGCCAGAGACAGCTCTCTGCTACTGCTAGATGTAACAAAGCATGACATTAGCTAACAGAGGCTACTTAATGATGTAAAAAACCAGAGATTGGGTTGCTGGCACAAGCTCGTCACTCCCTCTTTGGGGTGAGGGGAGGGGGTTTTCCTGTGGTTTTACATTCTTTTCAATGTAACCAATTATGCCAGGCATATTCCCGAGTATTTTAATGAAGTTAAACAAAATCCTGAAGATCTTTTCAATGTAACCAATCATGCCAGACATATTCCCGAGTATTTTAATAAAGTATAACAAAATCCTGAAGATCTATCCAATTTTCGGAAGTATGGTTCCCTTAAGGATTTTCTTTTTGTTGAACCTAGAGCAATGAAATTTGGTATACAGATAAATATTACAAATAGAAAATGTTTGTTATCTATGAAAAAATATGATTTTTTATAGAAAACGAGATAGTCATAGAAAATGGAATTGAGGGAAGTTTCAAAATGCATCTCTTCTGACAGTTTTAGAGCTACAGTAATGATTTTGGTGTCATTGGATGAAGAAAGACTTGGAAATTACCAGATGCTACAAGGCCTTTTCAAAATTTGTAGTTTGAAATAAAAAAAATTAAAAAAAAAATTTCAAAGCATACTTTTTGTTTGTTAAGTTTTGTTCTTGTGACAACTTTTGATTGAAAAGGATTTTTGAGTTGCCATGTAGCATCTGATAATGCCCAAGTCTTTCCGTATCCAATGATACCCATATCATTACTGTAGCTCAAAAACTGACGGGAGATGCATTTTGAAACTCCAAAATCCGAACCTCCCAAACAAGACAAAACAAAGAAACAAACAATCTCAATTTTTCTTTATTATTATTTGTTGGATCTGCTATGACCCTTGATATCATTATACAGTAATAAAGAGACAAAGATGACATAGCAATGCCACGCCATAAAGAAACGGCAGAGGTGGGATGTAACATGATGAAATACCACCTCCCCCCATACTTCAAACCTCCGTAAAACAAACATCGACATCTTGGGATGCTTTATTTTCAATCAAGCCTGATACATATGATCTTAAGCATTGGTTTTTCAAATGTCTTATAACAAACCCTATATATAGGACACCATGACGGTTCCCCCGTGAAGCCGGTACCCATTTCCGACACCTGGGTTGAGTGGGGCATTGTGCTTGAGCTTTGCCTTATACCCATCGGGGAAAATCGCCGCGCCAGTGCCGGGATGCAAACCCGGGCCTCCAACATGCAAGACCGATCCCTTAACCACTGTGCCACCGCGAGCACGTAGCGGGCGAACAAGCAAACCTCATTTTTTCACAGGATGTACCTGACCTCTTACACTTCCTATAGCAGCTTAAATAAATATCTCTACAAATTTCCCAATTTGTGAGGGAATGATTCTCTTAAATATTTGCCCAAGTAATGCTCAAATACAATAAATTTCACCAAAATGTGAATTTTCAACTTTTATGTACATCTTTTGAGTATAAAAAATACATTTGGCATTAAAGCACAAAATGTCCCTAATTAAACTGTAGCATGGTCTCTTTATGAAATTTAGCAGAAATAGTTAATCTAAAATATTTGTACTTTTAAATTTTAAAAAATGTTTTCAATTTTGATGAATTCATTACATACAATCTTAAGAATTTATTCCATAAACATGGAGAAATTTGAAATTACACTTTATAGCTAAAAGATCAGTACAATCAAATTCATACCAAACATTATTCAAATCCCCTTTTAAACATTCAAAATCATTGACATTAAACTTTCATTGCCTTGCTGAGAGGCTCAGACAACCTTGGACTGAACCATGCAACTCATAAGCTAATACTAAAGCATCTTCCAAATTGAGTTAACATACTCAGCATATTGAATCCTTTAGATTTAGGATTTAAGTCATTAGTTAGTTTAAACCTTCCTAACCACAAAAAAAGAAAAAAATGCTCCTAGAGCAAAAGTACTAGATATCTTTAGTATAGAATTACGGGAGTACTAAGTCTACACGCAAGGTGCATTCCCTCATCCTACATAGAAAATATGAAGATTGAAGAAGTTCAAAAAACAAGATAAAGACAAACAAAAAAATAAATGGTACCAAAAGAAAACAGCATTAAACCAAAATAAGCAGGCAGGAAATAAAACAAAACTATATTTTAAGACTACAAAGGCTACCCAACCATCAGCTTAAGACCATGCATATTTTCTTGGGAGTGCTAATTCCAATCCAAGCAATAGTGGTGTTCCACTCTGTGGGTGAAGGATATAAAATATTATATGGCATTTACATTTGTAAAGCAAAACTAAAGAAAGATATTTGAAATCCCCCGCCAAATTACTTACCTTTAAATACAATCAAAATAGTTTTACAATCTACTTACAAGGGCTGTTTTTTTTCAAGTTGCGATAGGCTATAAAAAGACAAATTGTGATAAGATAATTTTATTACTAAAAGATTCACAATGTCTTATTTATTTTTCTATGTAGTCATCATGTAGGTTGAGGCATTTGTCATAATGTGAGACAAGTTTTCCTATACCCTCTTCAAAGAAGTCAGCCATCAGTGATTCCAGGTAGGTCGCCACCACGTCTTGAAGCTCGTCGTTGTTAGCAAAGCGCTTGCCCCCCAACCACGCCTCCACTTCTCGAAGCAGATGGTAATCGCTGGGTGCTGAGTCCGGGCTATATGGTGAATGGTCAAGACGCGGTGATGACGTACCTGGGATCACTGGCTGCTGACTTCTTTGAAGAGGGTATGGGAAAACTTGTCTCACGTTGTGACAAATGTCTCAACCTTCATGATGACTACATAGAAAAATAACTAAGACATTGTGAATCTTTTAGTAATAAAATCATCTTGTAATCACAATTTGTCTTTTTTTTACAGCCTATCAAAACTAGAAAAAAAACCCTTGTATATTTCTAATTTAAATAACAAATTACTGTTATGAGTGTGATAAAAATCATTTCTTTAATATTCTGAGCACAACAAAAAGGGGTATTTGTGATGGAGAGGACAGTAATCAATTTTCCAATTATTGGTACTTGAATTTTGGTGATTAGATCGAAATAATCAATTTTTCTTTTGTGCACTTTCTGTCATAAATGAGTTTTTAATGAGTTATAGCTGTAAATTACCTACCGCCTTTCTATTCTTTGAAGCGTGGGAAAATTTGGTTTGAGGGGAACATCCTTGATGGACTCTCCCTTCCGAAGCCTGTAATGCACTTAAATGATCGTTACGTTAGGTCACTTTAGGTTAGATTAATTCAGTTACGTTACATTATGTTACCACTATAACTCGTTAAATACTCATTTACGATGGAAAGAGCACAGAAGAAAAATTCTATATTTCAATGTAATTACCTATTTTAAAGCTTCAATTTTGAAAAATCAGTGACTGTCCTCTCCTTTACATTTACCCAAAAAAGACATCTAGACTTTGATTACTGGAAACATAAAAACTCTTTTGATGACAGTCAAATTTGATAAACCACTTTTCCTAAAAGTAATTCTTCATAAAAAATATCTTAATTTGGACTACTGCCGTTGGGTCACCACATAACCTTATAAGTTAATCAATCATGATATATTCCAATTTACATAGATTAACAATCTAAAATCTGCTTAAATGAATATGCAATTATATATAATTAATATATTTTAAAAATAATAAAATACTTAGGAGAAATGAAGGTCAATATTGAATTTAATATTTTCAATGATTTCAATAATTTCATTGCCACATATAGGTAATATGGCAGATTTGAAGATGTTTAACATGTATGACATTGTGCTTGCAAATGTTTAGTTTTCAAGATATAGCATAAATTGCGTTCAGGTAAGAATAGCACAACGACAGTTTTGATACAGCTCTTGCAGTGTGTGGCGGATACGGAACATGCGCGGTCACTTTGGAAGGAAAAAACCATCAATCTTGGAACGGCTATGTCAAGTTATTTTAGATTTATTTAGGTTAGCTTATTTAACTAATCTAAGCTCAGTTACTCCTATATCAATACTGTATTTCAGCTTATTTAGGCGTCCGTTTGTTTAATTTTATATATAACGTTCCTATAACTTCAAAGTTAAATATCTTGGAAACTTAGCATTTGCAAGCACAATGTCACTCATGTTAAACATCTTAAAATGTCTCAAATTACCTAAATTTTGTAATGAAATTCAAAAGTCATGTACAACAGTAAATTTGATATTGACCAAAATGAAACAATTTTAATGTTTGGCAGAAAGAGATATCAAATTTTCCATAAATTTTGGTTCAATTTAGGAATAACATCCAGCATTTCCATCTCTAGCCAAACCTAATATGATGCAACTAAGCACCATAATCAGAAATGGAATACTACTCAAGATCAGATGGTTCAGACATGAAATTAAAGAAGTTGTAAATAGCAAGCTGTAGATAGCCAATAATATAACTTTCAAAGAATATCAGTTTTGCTTGAAAAAACACTTTAAAACAGTTTCTCATTGAAGAAATAGTCTATGGTAGAGCAATTTATATGGTGTAACCAACTAATTAAAATATTTCTAATAAATCGATTGCACATTTTTTTCCAATGAAAAATCTATTAAAGCTTATAATAGGGCTAAGAAAATGTAAATAAGGCTTTGAGAAAACGGGCATTATTACAATCATAAGTAATTTTCTTTTCGGCTGCCATTGGTTCAGATGCAAATCTTGCACTTTCAGACAGAATAATACAATTTTCAGCATCTACTAACACGATCCACAATTGACTTCTATTCACTTGGATGCTACACCTACATACACTTAATTTCTTAATGCATCTGCCAACATTAAACACCGTTACTATCATATACGATGATTACAGGCATTCAATTTCTCGCGGTCTGTTTCGACACATATAATATCAATTTCGAGTGAAACAAATTTCTGGTGAAGTGACAACTTGTGTAAACAAACAATGGTCTAAACGATCCAGAAAGGCAAAACTTATAATACACTTACCGGCCTCACACAGCGGGTAAGAAGTGAAGACTGCATTGTCGATAGTACTATAAATATTTAACAATTAACCCTTTTCAAACTGCCTGTCGGTGTCTTGCACTGTACAGCTGACGACAGGTCGGCCGAATCAGCGTTGCCATAAGAAGGTTTTACTTTCTTCTGAAATTTGTCCATACTTTCGTTAACGCAACATGAAAAAATCGCAAATCCAACTCACAATTCAAATAAAATGCTGTACAACATCGCTACTCATATCAGCTTCATTTTGTTTGAAATTACAAAATTACATCAAAAAAGCAACAGAATCATGCAGGGAATAGGGAATGTATCATTTCTATTGAATTTTTGATAGAACTAAAGGTCATCGGCTTACCATCATATACGATGATAAAATACATTCGGTCTCTCACCGGCGCGCCAAATTTCGACCACTCGCACGAACACAAACTTTACCACAGTCTTTCTCCCTAAAAACAGGGTGAAAATAGGTGGTTTTAGAAGACGCATGGAAAACACTCTAACTTTCAAAAATATGCACCGATCGGCTTCAAATTACTTTCAAATGAAAGAGCGAAACATTCTCTATTTCCCATATTGAATTCACGACCACCACCCTAACGGTTTTCTGGCAAACACAGAAATTTACCGATAAGCCATTCCGACTCGCGCGTCGTCCGAAAAACATAGCTTGACCCGCTCGTAACTTTCGAAAAATTGCACCGATCGGCTTCATATTACTCTTAAATGAAAGAGCAAAACATTTTCTATTTCTCATATTGAATTCACGACTATCACTTTAACAGTTTTCTAAAAAATACAGAAGTTTATCGAAAAGCCTTTCCGACTCGCGCGTCATCCAAAAACATAGCTTGACTCGCTCGTAACTTTCAAAAGAATGCACTGATCGGCTTCAAATTACTCTTAAATGAATGAGCAAAACATTTTCTATTTCCCATATTGAACACACGACCACCACTCTAACAGTTTTCTGGAAAATACAGAAGTTTATCGAAAAGCCTTTCCAACTCGCGCGTCGTCCAAAAACATAAGTTGACCCATTTGTAACTTTCGAAAAAATGCACCAATCGGCTTCAAATTACTCTCAAATGAAAGAGCGGAACATTCTATATTTCAAATATCAAACACACGACACCGGCTAGTCATTTTTGAGAACCCATCTTAGATCCTTCCCGAATTACCCTGACAAAAGGGAATTTCAGAACTATAAGACGTACAATCTTGAAATTAGGACCAAATTAATGCTCGTGACGAGTACAACATTTTTATGTAATTGATGAATTTTTTACGCCCCTGTGGGGGGCAAGAAGAGGGGCTCTCGTGACCCCTCAATAGTCGGCCGATTTGCTCTAAAAGGCTCATTTTGATAGCGTTGTAATTTCTTAACCATTTCACCTAAAAATTTGAAATTGGTTTCATTTTAAACATCAATTTATTCTCCAACTGTGAGAGTATAACAAAAGTCTCATACGCTTCTTGGGGATAAAAGAGAGCAACGTTCTCCTAGCCCAAAAATTTGCGCTGATGGATGCCGTGGTCACGTTAGTTATGAGGCGCTGTTGCAACGTGCTGGTCAAAGCATTGTCGTTTTCAGCCCCTGTACCTGCATCGTGTGCGTTCGAATCCCGGCTCTTGGTGAAGTTTTTTCTCTAATGTAAAATTATAGTTTCCATGGTTTTTGGTCACGTCGACTTTTGTGTGGCAATATTATAAGCATGGAAATGTCATAATTTCGTTGCATGACGTAAAACATGTTTTCCGAATCCCTTGATTGGAATACCAGTCCATGCATTGTAATAAAATATATTTCTGAATGTCAACCTCGCTGCTTAGACGGAGAATTATTTCTATATTTCGTATTATAATAATGAAGTGAAATGAAGTATTACGTAGAGACACATTCACCCATCTATGCACGCATAGCGTGCACACGTACACATATACACGAGTAAGCATGTGCGCAAATATCAGCATTGTACCCTTTTCGATACAATATTTAATTAAACATCGTTACAATATTTCATTAGCAATCGTAAGCAGCAACACACACAGAAAAAGTTGTTACGAATTTCCTTTGCTCATTATCCTATATTTCAGAACATCGCACAGCATTTTAAGGAACGCGTATGTATTGTGATTTCCTCGATGCATAGAAATGTATTTGTGTATGTTTACGTGTTAGGTGTATGTATGTGCGTAGGTATGTATGTGCACGTATATGTGTATATATTTACATTTACATATGCACATGTATATGCACTAAACCGACAACTGACATTTTTAACTAGAAATAGTGGTCTCTTTCTTTTCACTCTCAATTTATAACATTACCGAACTCGTCATCTCTTTATTATTGTAGAGCATTCCCGAAAAAACTTTACATTTTTTGCGTGATCATTCATTTATACTTAAATTGAATGCTTATCGCCTAATGATCGTTATGGTAAAATGATTCAATTAGAAATACAAAGTTGTAATCTTCGTGTTCCTCCTGCTTATATACATATTTATATATCTCTTTTTTCACGCTATCCTTGAAATAACATTTTTGAACATCGGCCGAAACAAGCGATTCATATAGAATTTCCTGGCGTCAAGAATTGCGAAGTTTTATGTCATGTATATGTAAACTGTCAAAAGTCATGAAGTTGTGTTATCTTTTATAATTTTCATTACATGTATCATCAAATGTGGTTTAAGCAAGATTAGGAGTACATTGCCCTCAATCATTTTTCGACTAGTGACATAGGTATTACAATACTCGTGTGTGTGTATCATTTAAGTGTGTTAACTCTAAGATATTTTAAAAACCAATGATGGTAATTTTGTACCAACTCTATTGGAAATAAACTGTATTTCTTTTCTTTCTTTTTCTTGTTGCACGCATCATGTCCCGATCAACAGCAAATTCTTTTCTGCCAGTATTACCAGCGTAGTTGTAAATGTTGTATATTTGTTTTATGATAAAACATTTTATTCCCTTCGAGCTCATTATTTTGTCGTACTATGAAATATTTCATAACGAAAAAAAACATTCTCCTCAATGTCGACCTCAGAATCTTTGACGCAAAATGATTTATATCTGTTCAATTTACTCTCAACATTTATCCCTCCAATCACCGGTTCCTGTATTCGTTTGCTTATATTCCAATACATGTGCGCCCTAACGAGAGTGCTTTTCAACTATGCGTTACGAGGATTATGTTTTCCTAGTTACTAATATTTATATGCACTGTCAAAATCAGATTACGCAACGAATGGAACTCATTTTTCTTCTGCTTTTCTGCCAAAAAATTTTTTGTTCCGACATTTTACACGGGTATTACGATCCCGATGTTTAGTTATTAACTAAGAATGGTAATATTCTGATATTTCATGTTATAGTTTTATTAAAATGCATGGACTGGTATTCCAATCAAGGGATTTGGAAAACATGTTTTACATCATGCAACGAAATTATGACATTTCCATGCTTATAATATTGCCACACAAAAGTCGACGTGACCAAAAACCATGGAAACTATAATTTTACATTAGAGAAAAAACTTCACCAAGAGCCGGGATTCGAACGCACACGATGCAGGTACAGGGGCTGAAAACGACAATGCTTTGACCAGCACGTTGCAACAGCGCCTCATAACTAAAGTGACCACGGCATCCATCAGCGCGAATTTTTGGGCTAGGAGAACGTTGCTCTCTTTTATCCCCAAGAAGCGTATGAGACTTTTGTTATACTCTCACAGTTGGAGAATAAATTGATGTTTAAAATGAAACCAATTTCAAATTTTTAGGTGGAATGGTTAAAAAATTACAACGCTATCAAAATGAGCCTTTTAGAGCAAATCGGCCGACTATTGAGGGGTCACGAGAGCCCCTCTTCTTGCCCCCCACAGGGGCGTAAAAAATTTATCAATTACATAAAAATGTTGTACTCGTCACGAGCATTAATTTGGTCCTAATTTCAAGATTGTACGTNGGTGTCGTGTGTTTGATATTTGAAATATAGAATGTTCCGCTCTTTCATTTGAGAGTAATTTGAAGCCTATTGGTGCAATTTTTCGAAAGTTACAAGTGGGTCAACTTATGTTTTTGGACGACGCGCGAGTCGGAAAGGCTTATCGATAAACTTCTGTATTTTCCAGGAAACTGTTAAGGAAGTGGTCGTGTGTTTAATATGGGAAATAGAAAAGGTTCCGCTCCTTCATATGAAAGTAATTTGAAGCAGATCGGTGCTTTCTTTCAAAAGTTACGATTGGGTCAACTTTTGTTTTTGGACGACGCGCGAGTTGGAAAGGCTTTTCGATAAACTTCTGTATTTGCCAGAAAACTGTTAAGGTGGTGGTCGTGTGTTCAATATGGGAAATAGAGAATGTTTTGCTCTTTCATTTAAGAGTAATTTGAAGCCGATCGGTGCAATTTTTCGAAAGTTACGAGCGGGTCAAGCTATGTTTCTCGGACGACGCGCGAGTCGGAATGGCTTATCGGTAAATTTCTGTGTTTGCCAGAAAACCGTTAAAGTGGTGGTCGTGAATTCAATATTGGAAATAGAGAATGTTCCGCTCTTTCATTTGAAAGTAATTTGAAGCCGATCGGTGCATTCTTTTAAAAGTTAGAGCGTTTTCCATGCGTCTTCTAAAACTACCCCTTTTTTACCCTATTTTTAGGGAGAAAGACTGTGGTAAAGTTTGTGTTCGTGCGAGTGGTCAAAATTTGGCGGGCCGGTCAATCTCTCGCGGTCTGGTTTAGCATTTATATATATATATATATATATTGTCGTAAATCCAGCCATCGCTCGTTGCTGAAGTCCTGTGCAAGACAGCCAATACCTTGCACAATAAAGGACAAAGGCTTTTATTAATTTAACCGAGCCTAAAAGGCAATTACGCTGGCAATTTCTGACAAAGCGGCGCAATGGCTGGGGTGCTTCACTTCCTTGGCGACTACTATCAGCGAACTTAATTAAATCGTTCGTTTAATCTTCTTGCTCGAGTCCGAAGCCACATACACGGTTTCGAGCAAACTATGGAGTTGGCCGCAGCCTGTTGCCACGTCAGTCTCAACCTGGTCGTCGCCGCGAGGGCATCTAACGTGTGCTATGCGGGCTCTGGCCTCAACCGACCCCTACTTCCGGGACTTAGTGTCCTTGACTGCCGGCTTAATTGGAGACGTATTCGCCTGAATATTATCTTCGAAGATACTCAGGTGAGCCTCCTTTCTTTTGTTACGCTTGTCATTCAAATTGCATAAAATTACAGCGTTCCCTGACCCCACTATGGGTGTTAGTTTAGTCTATGTCTTCAGTGTCCGTTAATTCGGAAAAAGTTGAGCCGCACTGTCGGGCGCGGGACATAGTTCTTTTTTCGAAGATAATATTATCTCTTCTTTTTAGTTTTCTTGAAAAACTAAAAAGTTCTCAAGCTTAATGCTGCTAAAAGCAGTTTTGCCTAAACGGCAATTAGCCGGCTTTTCTTGACGGCAGAGCTTGGCTGGAGTCCGACAAGATAAAATCCTGGTATCTATTTAATGTTTTTCTTTGTGAATATTTTCTTTTCCTTTTTTCTTTCTTAATTAAACATAACAAATAAAATGTAAAATTTTATAATATTGTGTGTTTAAAACTGCCGCTATCCGGACTGCCGGGGTCGGGGTTG
>JACJUY010004658.1:7249-28441 GCA_014220935.1 Platorchestia sp. MABIK
TCTTGCACGACTTTTTTCCAGAACTACGGCGTTGGCGTGCATTGTGCACGCTGACGTACACGTATGAAGAATTCTCACTAAGAACTGTTTTCAGATAGTCATTCCTCAGTAACGAAATCAACAAAAATGTTATCTGCAAGACTATCGTATGAGCATGGCAAACAGTAAATTACCGAATCCCTTCAACAGCGCAGTGAGCGAAAAGTATCTGGCGTCTTAATTGTGGGCCGCAGAACAATGTAAATGTCTGCAGTTCGCTAACCCAAATTCGTCTCGAGCTGTTCTCATTTCATTATTGGGCTTTCTCAGATCAGACCTATTTGGCAAATACAAAAAGAGGCCCTTGTTCATTATTTTATATTGAGAAATTAGCCGTCGGTGATAAGTTCAGTTTTAACTTATTGAAGCAATGCCGTTGGGTGTTGTAGACTCTAAATCTTCACGAACCTCGGAGTACAAATGTTG
The DNA here is from genome assembly GCA_014220935.1 of Platorchestia sp. MABIK. NCBI lineage: Eukaryota > Metazoa > Arthropoda > Malacostraca > Amphipoda > Talitridae > Platorchestia > Platorchestia sp. MABIK. The sequence goes on from JACJUY010004658.1 coordinate 7,715, forward strand.
GGCTGCAAGCTGAAGAGTTTTATCGTAAACTGTGGGTAGAATAAAAAACGTATCTATACTACACCCCCACTCACCAACAGATTCATTATATGAAGATGTCATTTTCAAAACGTCATGAAAAAATATTAAAAAAGAAGCGTAGTTATTACTTTTGCAGTTTCAATTAACGCGTCTCAATCTAAAAATTATGATGGACTTACATGAGCCAGTTACATGGAATCGGTTGATATTAGCCTGACCAACGGTTTTTAATTTTAGTACAACGGACGGTTCCTTACAGTCACTGCGTCAGCCTTCCCAGTCGCTGCTGCTCTTCAGCGCGCTTGTGAGGCTCTGATGAGCTATTGCCGAGATGCGAAATGGAATGGTGGCGATGGCAGACAATGGCTGAAATAGAAAACTGCATTATAAGTATTTATCGACAAGTACTCTGCATATGAGCTCAATTATCTAAGACATCAAAGAATACTTCCCTGTGAATTTTTTATACATCACATTGGAAACGGCATCATTTAGCTGCTGCTATAAAGGCTTGATCAAAAATTTCGCATTTTTCAGTTTTTACTTAGTTACCTATTGTACTTGACTACATTGATCATTGGGTTTGACGGTTATCCTCAGCCCTTGAAAGGGAGGCAGCCGACAAAAACTAAAGAAGGACGAAATACTCATAAACACATTTTTCTTCATTTTTATTCTTAAATTTTAATTCTCCAATAACTGCATTGCTTACATCAATATAAGACAAGTGGATAACGTTTTGCAACCATAAATGTTAATTCAAGATCATTTAGTGCTTTTCTAGTCAGTCAAGGTTAATTCAAGATCATTCAGTGCTGTTCTAGTCAGTACACTATAGAGCTCAGTCAGGGGAATCATGCAAAAATAGGCCCGCATTGGTAATTTTCTGTGCTAAAATGTACCCAAAGTAATAAATTTTTTGACCGATCAAATGGGGAAATTGCTTCACGAAATGATTGGACAATTATTGTACTTTCCCCGAAGCATTGAAATGCCCTTAGAAGTTTGAGGAATTAGATTACTTTTCACAACCAGTCGAGATTTACTCCAGCTATGATACGCCAGTTGGAAAGAATGCAAATTACTTCAATACAGCAAAAATCAATTCTGAAAGCTTGCAAATTATTTGAGCAAAGACACAACAAAATAGCAGGACAAGAAAATCTACATACCACCCAGTTTAGGTAAAAGTTTTATATTTTTGATATTTTTAGAACTTCGTAGCTTATTCGCTGATTATTTTCTCTGTGTCGACGGATCTGCGCACTTAATCAGACATTTTGGGTGATGGCACAACGTCATGCAAGACAAATACAGAACTCGATGAGCTTTTTTGATTCTGTTTTCATTGATAATTACTCTTCCACGCGTATACAAAAATATATTAGTTATTGTAATAAACTTCGTAAACAATATCGCCCTAATCTGATATTTGTTTGTTTGTTTTTTATTTTATTGTTTATTCAAAGTGTTTGACCTTAAATGAATTTTAATTTCTAGATTAATAAAATATAAAAATTTTTAATTCAAAAAATGTTTTTCATGTGATAATGTGCGTGAATGAATAAATGTTACCACAAGCGACGTCAAAAACATCTTATCACGAGCAATAAAAAATTGATTGATGTGTTACACTAGAATAAGTAAACATTTCTTGTCGAGTAATCAGATATTTACGGAGTAAAAAGTAGGAGTAATCTATATATTATAGAATACATTTCTTAAAAAAATTGTTTGCTTATAGGGCGCTTTGTTTGTTAACACGTAAAATAAAATTCGCACACCACTCTGTTACAGTAAAATTTTTAAAAAGGGAAACAAAGAGCTTTTCCTGTGGTACAGCGAGCTGTGGTTTATAAATACTATTCTTCACCTTTTGATCAATAGTTTTGCTGAGCAAAGCCTCATTAGATTTCTAACAAAACTATGTTTTCATCAGCTTATTAAATTTGTATGTACCTCGCCAATGCAAGGAATCAACTAAAAGAATTGTTTGAGTTACACCTATCTTACTATGAAAACATAACAAGGATTTAGGAACGATAGTTATCACTGTAAACCACCTTACTTTAGACGTTCCAGTAAAATAGAAAGAATTTTGAAAAATGAAATGTTCGGTCTACCGCGTATATTTTATTCTTTTGTACTTTTATTGACCTGTGTTTATTTTTGAAGCGAACATTCTTTTGTTCATTTTTAATCGAACTTTGTGCAGAGATACTAGGAAATTGTGTTTGCCCAAAATCTATACTGAAACTCAGAAGTCCAGCGTAAGATAAAGTTCCTGTGTTAGGGAGCCCTTTCTTCCATAGTTTTACCTTACTCCTAATTTTCAGGAAGAAATAATAGGTTCATTGTCATGCCTAAGGGTAATGATGCGGTTCTTTGAAGTTCAAGGATGCCTTACAACCTTTGTACATAAGAAAGAAACTCGCCTCCTATGTGTCCCAGTCATGTTACGACTTCTTCGATACTCTCAGAAACAACTTCAGATTTTTTCACTTTGGGTTGATTTCATTACGACTGCAATTAGATTCTCAGACGTTACTTAGACTTCACATTGAAATTGTAATTTAATTTTGGATTCGAGTATCACTCCACTCTACCTTTGCTCTACTTTTTCTCGTACTTCTCAGGTCCACAATTTCTGAGTAACTGGTACTAAATCCTTGTCGCATCAGGGTCGAAGCAGAGCTAACTTGTTCTTAAATCCTACCGATTTGTTGATGAAGAAAAAGATGTGATGATCCCGGATTTTTCTCGTGTGACTGCAAAAATTATTGTCTTATTTCACAGTCAAATGTGAAATAAAACAAACATTTTTGCAGTCCCATGACCGTTCTAATCAAAAGTGTTTTTGTTTCAAGTTGCAAAATGAAAGTCACAAATTGCAATGCATTTTTAAAATATATCTTATTTAGAACCTAAATATCATGAATGTTTAACGAGGAGTATCTGCTTGTGCAGGATTTCGTAATCACAGAACATATTTCCCCATGACCGTAGTTTCCAGATACTTAACCCCCCTTTCCATATGTTTACCATTAGAGCACTTGAAATTTGACCTCGGTAGAATACACAGGCCCAGTCAAAGCTACATACCAAATATCAACATATTCTATCCTTCAGAAAGGAATTTTTGTTCCTCCATTCACTAAATTGCAAATAATACCATTCTTTTCGTGTCAGAAGACGCTCAGTTACGTGAAGAGGACCTGTGCTGAGCGTGAGGAAAGTTGATTTCTGCAGGGCTCGAGTCTGTCTGCACGTAAATTCAATTGGAGACGTTTCGGTTGTGTCAGACGGATCATTGCTCAAGAAATGCATGGAATTTCTCGACTGTTATGTGAAGTTAATTTGCAGAGAATTCAGCACCGGAACGAACTGCATAGTCCATGCCATGCTTGAGATTGTACACGGACTCGACGAAACGTAGGCAACTTTGACCTCCTAAGAATCGATAAATACAATGAAATTTATATAAATTGTTCATTTTTTAATGCGAAAATAAACTCTGAAAGTTAAGTTGTTTTCCAAATACTTCAAGATTTTTCATTTCTTTTCCCCAATTCGTCGTGAGAACAAAATCTCTATTTTTAACACATTACACTGAGATTTTTTAAATGAATTTAAATGAAACTTGTATTATGAGTTTCTGGGGTAGTGCTTGTGAACTGGAAATTTTTGGTAAATATTTTATTACCACAACCATACCTTGCAAAAATAAATGATCAGGGAAAAGAAGTTAAGAGGTACAGATTTTACTTTTCTAGGGTGCTTAGTGCAATATCAAATATTTTAAAATAATTTACTTTGTTAAAATTACAAAAGATTTCTAAAGATCAGTCCCAGATTGTTTTTAGAGCTTCAGTTATTTACTAGGTACATTAATCGCGGTTAAAAGTTGTGACCGAAGTTTAGGTTACGTGCAAGTACTGAACGATCACCAGTTTTCATTTTGAGCCGGCAAGATGTAGACTTTTTTCTAATTAGCTCCACAATGATGGGACAAAAGCAAGACGTCTCGGAGTGACAGAAGAGGCTATTATATTTGCCTGTTTAAGGGACTCCCAGTGAAGGAAGTAGTAGAACTCGTTTGGGGTTCATACTGCACTCCAATGCGTATCTACTAACAATGGGAAAAATCCACTACATACGGCATTCAAGGAAAAATAATGGTCGGAAAAAATTTCTTACTGATTGAGACAGTTGCTGTGTGTCTCGAATTGTTAACCGAAATCGCTTTTCATCAAGAAAACACGTACTGCGAGACGTTATTGACGTTATTGATGGCTCTTCAGTTGTTTCTAAACAAATCCTGCTTAGGGAAGTCCATACAATGAAACATGGAACAGAGTTGCTCGTAAGCGGCCGACGTTAACTCTTGCCCACAAAACCACTTGTTCAAGCTAGGCTAAAGCAAAAGCACATTAAACAGTGGAGGAGTGGAAGAGTGTCATGGGGCCGGATCACAATTCTGTCTTGATAGCAATGGAGCCTTCAACGAAGGCTGTGTGCGCATGTCGGTAGAAGGAGGAATAGAGTCTGTCATGTTCTGGGGCAGTTTCAAGTTTCAACTACACAGCAAGATGGTCCTTTTGTTGAGGTATCCGTCCAACTGATTCAGCATGACAACTTTGAGCCAATAGCTTATCAATTTCGGCTCCTTGCGCAATATGTGAATGAAGAAAGGCATGATGCTCTGCCTATTTTTCAGGATGAAAACTATTCAGTGAATCGGGAAATTCTTCATTTACAACTGTTCGAAATTGCCATTCTCGATGTATCTGCTATTTAGATTGATCAGATAAGCCCCATTACATGAATCTCATAAAAAAATTGTGTTACCACTTCAAACGGCCAGTTAGGCGTCGTCAAAGCCGTCTGCATACAGGGGCCGATTTACGAGATCTATTGCTGGAAGAATAATTTAAAATCTACTTCATGTTCATTGTAATCTGAGTGCTACGCAAAAATGCCTCTCATATTCTTGCTCGTGAAGGTTCTGTACTATATTAATAGCAGTAGGCTATTTGTTCGGAAAGCTGGTAGCAGTCATAATTGAATATAGGAGCCTATGAGACTTGTCCATCACATTTCTGAGCTTTTACGGGAAAAGTTTCGGCAAATTTGATTGTACATTCACTTCATTTTTACGCTAGGCAATGATGGGATAAAAATAAAACGTAAACTAGGTTTCATGCTCAGGATGTAATGACCTCAAAGAAATAAAATAATGATAACATTAAAGCTGAAGCTGTTACTTTAAATAGGTCAGGGGCCCTCGTCCAGAGTTTCGGCCATTGTCCACACTCATCCTGCCGCAGGAGCTATGGCGGACAAGCTGTTGCTCCAGACCTGTGTCGGCACGCTGACGTTCAAAGATTACAAGATAGAAGGGCGCTGCCTTCGTGTTAAAAACTCGAACAAAACTAATTCATCTTTTATTTTATAACTTGTGACGCCATTAGGAAGTCAGAATAGTGTACGCTCAATGATGTACATTATAACCGAGTTTTAGAATGTTGGAAACCGTCTGTTTTTTCTCACTTTAGTCTAAACTTGTAGAGGTGCAGAGAAACTCCTTGTCTCAAAGAAATAGCGTACGTGTGTTTTATCAAATCTTTCATAATGTATTATACATGCAACAGCATTCAATTATTCCCTAACTAATTATTATCTGATACATCCCTCTCTAACCGACTTCCATCCTAGAATCAGCCTCGAGAACTATGTGCTGTACGTAGGTTAAATAAAATAATCTTCCTTCAATACTTGTCTAAGGGCGCGTTCCAGAGCTGTAGCTGTGTGAATGTACAAGCTTCAATCTTCAGAATAGACCAAGCAGAAAAATTCATAAAGTTGAAATCAGGCGATGAAGGGCTACATTCCCTCTCTTGAAAATCGTGGAAAATGGTGCTGACACGTCTGCCGTATTCTGTGTGGCGTGTGAGAGGGTGCGCAATGCACGCTGAAAAGTTAACGGCGTGTGTATAAATGCTCTTTGGCTTTCTTAAGAGCAGGAAGCAAAATTTGTGCGAATTCTGGTTAACTTTCACTCCACGCTCTATAAAACAGAGCATTTCGTGTTTGAGTTGTGGTAGCCTATTGTGACGAGAGTTTTGACCTAGTTCGGCCTTATAATGTTGATGCGCAGAATTAATGTGTACTAATGTATAATGTGATGTATTAATGTGTATTACAAAAATTTTACAAACAAATTCATAAGCATGTTCAATCGATTTGCCGATTAAGATGATCAGAGGATGTTATGATCAGATTATGCTAAGCGAAGAAAGCTGGATCGAACTAAAGTTGTCAGACAATTTGGTAGTTCGTCAAACTCACAAATTGGCAGTAATCTACAGAACAATCCTCTATGAACACAAATGGTAATCATTCTAGCATTATAACTCGCGTGGATGGTTTAGAACTTTCCATTCATCATAAAATATGCTCGCATAATCAAAAAAGAATCCCACCACTATGCTCAAAAAGATTTAACAGAAATACTCAACGTTGGATTTAAAGGTTTTAAACACAACAGCAGCTTCATAATTTCAACACAAACTTTCATCATGGAAATTTTCGATCAACAGAGCCACTAACTAACACACTGAATAAAACTTACGCTTGCCTAGAATACCGCAGGAGCTTCTGAGCGATTTTATCCTAGACGCGATTTCTTCTCAGCTCAAAAAAAATATTCGATAACTGATGCATAACACTGAGGAACAATGGAATTTTACACACCTCAGAAATACCCTTTTTAAAGACACAAATGTTTTTCTTCCGTTAATGTAACAAGTCCCATTGTCAGGAAATGCACAGCGCCACCAGCTCCATGTGTATGCAATATGCATCTTTTTTAAAGTTTATTTGTTCAGTGCTGTGAAGACGGTATCAGACGCACCTTATGCCTGGCTGATTACCTAAGAAATTGGAGTGTCGAATTTTGCTATCTTCAAGCGGTCGAATTTTTGTTTCCTGTGGTTCACGTCAGTGGTTGACTGAAGAACACTTCGTAAAGTACTATTTTGATTTTCAAGTGACTCGCCCATTTTACATTTTTAATAATTTCATTAGGTCGATAAACTTCACTCACGATTAATTGATCGTTAACATAAATTTATTTTCAGTAAGCTTACCCCCCCGTTTAGTCGTTCATTCTCCCTTTGGTAAGACTCGTCATCAATTGAGAAATTTGTTATGCTTTTTCTGATCAAGAGATTTGGAAGTTCATTCATGAACATCATTTAATTCTTTAATTTGAAGGAAAACTCCTGTCAATTTTCAAGCGGAATATTCCTGATATTTGTTCAGCTTCCCCATACCTCCACTTTCGGTCTATGGTATACCAAATTACGTAGGCCTGAATAGATAAACGACAATTTTTAATCCCCGCGCAATTAATCTACTACAGTTCGCGTCGAACTCAGGCTGTTGTGTTTCTTGTCGATTTTGAGTTTTGCATTTTAGTGAGAATCAGTTTTCTTTCCATCGCTTAGTTTTGATAGAAAGCTTTTGTGTGTATTTTTCATTTTGGCTCCCGTGTCGCTTAATACTGTAGGTATAACCACAGCTGCTTCAGCTGTATAATTGGTTTCCTTTCATTAATGGAAGTTCATCTTCTAAGTTCACCTCTCCCCTGTTTGTTAACTCACTCTTTTCCTTTCTCGTAGAATCCGCTAATTACGGCACTTCTAGATTTTCCATGCTCGTGACTCACATTCTAGGCTTTTAGCTCATATTTTAAAAATTTAGAGCTCTGAAGTTACGCCCTTTAAGCCCGTTAAGATTCTACATGTTTCTTGCATAGATTTTTCAAAATAAAATTAGTTTCGGTTTCATAACCACACTAAAAATGTCTCTTCTGACAAACAAGCTTGATGTCCCGCGGGTAATCCTCGAATTTCTTTTTCAGGTTCGCGAAACTCAACACCAAGGCTTTCTATTTATTCCTAAGTTCTTTTTTCCGACCAAATTATGCTTGATCATTCGTATCAGTCAACGGAGACGGTGTCGTGGCCCAGGTTTGTACAGCCAAGATTCTCCAAGAACCCAAGCAGTTACCTCACATTAGTCACTTGTATCTAAATGCATTACCAAAATCCGACAACCCGCAACGAAGAGGAGCGCATTTTTTTCGTGTTTTCTCCGAATCATGTTTCGACAATTAACATGGGTACTACGATTACCATGTATGAATAGCAATTAAGGATCCGAATCATTTGTTTCAATAATTAAGATGGGTATTACGATAACCATGTATGAATAGCAATTATGGATCTCTAAGTTATAGTATTTGAATGCGATTTTTGTTTTTATTTCAAAATAAGTGCGCACAAACGAATGCATTTTTCAACTAAGCGTTACGAGGAATGTGTTCTCTTAATTACTTATATTTAAATGCACTGTCAAAATCAGATTACGCAACGAAGGGCACTCATTTTTGTTGTATTTTTCTGTCAATCATTTTTTGTTTCAACATTTTACATGGGCATTACGATACAATGTGTTATTATCAATTAAGGATGGCAATGTTAAGGTATTTTAAAAACTAATATTTCAACATTTCATGTTGGAACTTTATTAGAAATAAACTGTTTTTCTTCTTTCTCTACACTCAAAACTCACTCATTTAACGCCGATTTAGAATTACTTCATATCATTCACCACACAGGAGAATGTTTTCTGTTTTTAATTGTTTATCCCATTTTACCACACATTTACAGCCAAATCATCACACCACATATTTATAATTTACCCAACTACAGCATGGTTGCAATTGAGCGCCATCAATACCTCGATTGAAAATAGCAATCTAAATTCATTTTGAATGCGTTGTTTGTTTGGATGCTTCCGAATTTCATTAGGGGTTGAATTCTAAGTTTTGAGTATTAGAAAGAATACACTGAATTGGGATCATGCTCATGAACATCGCAGATGAATGAATTGAGTTCTTTTTCACGCAACGTAGAAAATTTGAAATATGAAAATGAATTAGAGATAACAATCTGTATAACGTTGAGGATGGTGAGGTCCCAGAAAATATCTTAGTGGAACTCTACGGCTTATGTCCATTGATTTAGTTTGTGTGTGACCAATTACAACTCATTGTTTCCTTTTCGTCAGGTATGGTGTTAACCATTACCGTGCAACTGCTCTAATGTTATGGCAGTGTGTACCACAGCTCTTGGTTCAATATTCAATGTTAAATTGAGCAACACTTATACTTTACCCTAATGTAATATCAGACAATACCAGATCGTGCTCATTCACGAGTTCAAAGATTTTGATTGTTGAAATCAATCCATTACCGCGATCAACGTCTTTTTAGTGCATTGCTTGCTTTTGACCTGTGCCAATTTGAACTAAACAAGGTATTTTTCGTTTTAAACTGCCGCTTGTACGATGAAATGTGGGAGAATTTATGAATCTTTTAGAGTAAGAAACATTTTGATGAGCTTCCTGGTTCATTGAAAATATTTTCAGGTTATGTTCAAGAAAAAATTAAAGAACTTCATCATAATTCAAGATACGATCTTACCTTTAAACACTCTCATTTGTGTCTTTTTCTGAATATTTTGGTCGCCATGACTGCCACAAAAGTTACTTGCCTCCTCCAGCCTTCATTGAATAAGATGCTGACTATCATATTAAATCCTGCTCTTTTCAGTGAAACCTATTTCAGCCTTCAAGCACCAATATTTTCCTACCTATAGCATTTTTAAGTCGACTTCTTTTGAAGCGGACACTGTATGATCCACAGTGATGAACAGTAATATCAGGTTTAAAAAATGCGTCCGTTCGGAAATATTTTTGTGCTGGTGATCACACGGTGTGCAGCATAATTTTTCTCTTTTTTGCGCGACATTCGATTTGTATTACCAAATTGGCCGAATAACACAATATTTCCAGACACTGTAGAAGATCAGACATTTCTCACTCGTTAAGCATTTTGCCTTTGTTCTAAAATTATTTTCATTTCATTTAATTTGAATTAAATATTCCCAATGAACTTTGTTAGTGCTCGGTACCATTAAAAGTATTCACTGAAAATGATCGCTGATAAGAAGCATTATACACTTATTTTTGTGCTGTTGATGGAGATGATAAAGTTTATTAATCACTAATGATGCAAAACAGAATTGGAAAGATTTTCTCAATTGCTCAAACTAATGCAACCCAGTTTCGAATAGGTCACTGTAATATTTCAATTGAGAAACTCTCAAGGCAACAACCGTAAATAAGACTTTTTAAGAATAAACGGCTTAACTTCTCACGACCTCGGTTAAAAACGAGCTCTGTAGGGCAATTGTGGCTTTCGTCTTTTGTTAATCTGCCATCCCAAATGCAATTTATTCCGTGAAATATTACGAGAAGTTTTCCCAGTATTTACCATTCCCATTTTCCCTGTGGTGCCAGAGAGCAGGCAACTTGCTCGTACATAACTCTGTTCAATTGCATTGTTTGCATTACTAGTTTCGCTCAGTTACTGTGATTTATAATTCAACTCATGATAACTGTTTTCCTGTCGAACGATAAGATGAAAATTATAAAAGAGAATTTCTTGATCCAGAAGCCTATAAGGATTTTACCCAATATCCTTTGTTCGCCAAACCAACAATTTCATTGGATGATCGTTGTACTGTACCTAATGAATAGCGCTATGAGTTATATTATGGACTTTAATCCGATATTTGCATCTGGTGGGAGAGATTGTGGATGTATGTGTGTTCTATCCCATAAATCGGAGAGTTTGGATAGACTGCCATGTCAACGAACGAATAAAAAGAAATAACTACATGCACCCGTTTCTTATTTCATAGTCATATAAACCGCTTTGTAAAAATCTATTACTATTATAAACGTTGTTTCAACTCGTTATGAAATTAAAATTATTGTTAAATGATTACGATAAATTGAAAAGCAGATATATTTTTACAAACTTCAGCTTGAATATATCTGCAATTTTACAAACTTCCAATTCAATTGTACATATATATCTGCAACGTAGAACATACCCTAATTTTTCGAAGGAGTAAATCTCACATTTGGTGGAAGACATAAGACGCCTTTTGCATTTCATTCATGAAGTGAGATGCTCAGAAATAATGTTTTTATACCATCAAAGAAGGAAATTAAAAAATCGTGTGAAATTTTGAATTTCGTGTGAAAATTCATCTGTACGAGGATTTTTTATACGAATCGGCATTTACTGAATGATAGATGTAAAGCGCACTAGTTTGCAGTGAAGGAAGAGGCAAAGGAAAAAAAGCGAACAAACATCCGTTCATGGAAGTTAGTCACAAAATTTTCTGTTCAAAGCGCGTAGAATAACGGTTTACTTTATACGCAGTCGTCGAATCTGCGTCAGTTTATGCCCAAATAGAAACTGCCGCCGTGATCGGGACAGACTGCCGTCAATCAGCGGCTCATTCACGTGTCTGGCAGCGCTGAGCGGCAAAAGAAACAGAAAACGTCCAATAGATTTCAGTGGCTGACTTCGGCTCGAATATTCTGCCCGACGCGGAGCAGTTTCGCGTAGCTCCACGGCAGCCTCGCCGCCGCTCAAGATACAGCGGCCACCTGCCCTCTCAGGGAACGTTGCTGCGTTACACAGACCCTACTGCGCTCTCATGAAAGATATTCTACACACATAAAAAAAACGTTTTTGAAATAGGTTTGACAAGTATTCCTTTGGTAACGTAAATTAAAATACAACTGATAACGTAAGACAAGATTACAAAATAAAAGACCTAAGGTCAATATGCTTGTAAATTATTCAGAGTGCTCCAGTTTTTTCTAGGGCGTTCAATTTGTGCATAATCTTGCCTTAACTCCAGTAACGGGCACCCATTTTTGCGCATTCCATCTGTTCTGAAATCATGCCTCCATAAACTCAATCGAGGTGAAAATGTTCAGCTTGCCGACTACTGAAGGCTGAATGATTCACGAACAGTGTGCATGATAGTTCTGAATAATAATTAGCTCGGTACTCATGTACCAACTATGAATTTACATCTCATTCGACATCGGACATCAATTTATATTGTCGATATTTATCATAGTCACATTTATGGGTCACTTATTTCAAACAAAACTCAAAATGCTGGAATTACAGGTTTGAATAGCTGTTCCTAAAAATAAGGAAGATCCAACCTAAAACGAGCGCTAGGTAAGCGATGTCTCTCCTTTGCCCCATCATCGACAAAGATTTGTGCCTTAGCTACGAAAAGTTTGAATGATAAGTTAGAGCTCTACGAGTTCTTTCTGTAAGGAAGACCAGATATATTCACTTCTTGTATTCTGACGAGCTTCGCCGCTAACGAAGGCAAACCACTCAGCCTATTAGTTTCTTGTCGAGTCTCCTCAGCAGTCCTGAATGGAGATGAAGCGACGTAGTTTGAGAGCACACAGCGTCTTTGTTCAGATTTATGCCTGCTTTTAACTACAACAATCATATTTTTTGAGTTATTTTTTCCAACTGTCAAGAGCGGGTCTCGTGAACAAATATATTCTTGTTGTTGTTTGTCTTTGTCATCATTTCTCTGTTCACTCACCCTTAATTCTGCGTAGTCGATGATGACGCACATCATCGAGTTACGCTCGTTTTATACATTAAATTTATCACTGTGAAATTTAATATTCATTGAGTTACACTAGACTTTTTTTTCATTTTCGGTGTTGAAACCAATACTGATCTGCGTTTTCCGTTGTCACTTCTTCATACACCCAGCAGAATCTCTTTCATCTTTTTTGAAAATCATGCAAAGTGCACATAGAAGTAAAAAAATGAAAAAATACATGGTCAAGCTGTTTATTTTTAGAGTTATTTTATCGAAGAAAAAACTTCTTTGTTGCTGAAGTTACTTTGCGCAAAAGATAGAAATACTTTACAACAAAATTGTACATGGTGAATTTAAAATTCATACAGCTTTTTCTGGAGCTCTCATTTTGTATATAATTTTGCCCTAGCTGCAGTACTGGCAGCCATGTTTGTGCATTCCATTTATTCTTATATCACACGTCCGTGAACTCAGGATTGAGGTGAAAACGTTCGCTTTGTCGATCAATGACGACACAACGTGTTTCACGAATAGTGAGCAAAATTGCTGCGCTAAAAATCATATATAACCTTGGTGGTCATGTTGCAATCGAGCATTTTGAAGCTCATTGGAGAGTTTCATGTGAAGTTCGATGTAATTCTTGCTCGTTCATCCCCAGAATTTCTGTGACATGATTATTGAATAGCAACTCAGCAATTTTTAGGTAGGACTCTGCCCTTCAGGAACGTTCGCCTCTGAAGAACTACACAATCCGGTGACCATCAACTTTCTTCTCAATTGTCTCATCTTTTCAAGTCACATCTTCTTAATTGGTAGACGAGGAAACATTAAATTGAGAGACTTAAAAGCACGTTGAAGCTCCCTTGAAAGTACATATGTCCCAAAAACCTGCTTCAGAACATCCAATTTTATGCGTATTAGCCCCAGCAGCCTAGACAAAATTTTTTTTGGGCGTGGAGTGCTTCATGTAGAACGTTTGCTTCTCAGGGTTTACGTTCATGAAAGCCAATTCGACTCCATCCACCGCTTACTTTGTATGAGCTTAGCTGTCGTATGTACGCAGGAAACGAGGATAATTTGTTCATCTGTTTAACAAAAGCAGACCGTTTCAGGATAAGCAATTGAATCAATTGTACTCTTAACATTGCGACACACTTCCTTATTCGTTACAAAGAATAAACTGTGTGGTCAATTGAGACATGACTAAATAAATTTTCGTTGCAGAAGAGGGGATTTCATATTTCACTCTGAATTAGCAAGAATAATCGTCATTAAGTAGTGATACAGGTTAGGATTCCCAAAACTACTCCATCAGAGCACGTATTGTACAAAACTGCCATCATTTCGAAACTGCAATAAAGATGAATTTGCTTTTTATGGACAATAGGACGTTTTCCAAGCAACTTTTTTTGCAATCAATGACGTCGAGGGAAGTTCTGTTTTTTTTATTTCACCGAAGTTTATGTAATCATTCATAACATAAAATCTCTTACGAGCTGATTCATTCTCAGCTTCCAAAAGTTCAGTGTTCCTTCAGCTGGGCCTTCATACAAAGTCTTATTTTTTGAGGGAAAACAATTTAATGAAATACTGCGCTGACATTTGAGCAGGATGAGGGGACGCATAGCTGATGATTGAGAAAAATGCTCTGTTTTACATTTCACTTCCCTTTTTGCCGTGACGTTTGCTTTGGACAAAAGTAAGAATCACTTGATTGATCTCTGAGCTCTTTCAAAACCGCTGGCTATTCAATACGAGCTCTTTTCATTCACATTCGTAAGAGTTTGACTCACTGTAATGAAGGACCCATGGCTTGTCTTGGGCACAAAGTCTTTCTACGAATTGTGCGAAAATGGCACACCTGACCAATACGCTGATATTTGTTCTTTGACAGAAAAAGTCAGAACTACCAAAAATAAATATGTCTAACAAAACAAATCTGGGTGTCAGGCAGCACAAGTGGTGTCGAGTCCAATCTATGTTAGTTACCCATAATGTACATTTTCTTCCAAGTGTTCAGTTTCTCGTATCCAGCCTAGGTCAGTTTCTCTATGCCGATAGTGCGTTTGTGCATTTACTTTAGTTAGCCCTAAGCAGACTTTTGTGTTGCTTTTCAACATTACTTGCTTACCTAGGTAGATAGCACTAATATTTTAAATGTAATTTTATGTCTACTACTTTGTTGTGCAGCAGTTCATGTTTGTACACATTATTTTTGCAATATTAAATAAATAACTGGTTTTGCAGAAAATGTATCAGTGTGTTGAGAAGGCATTGTAAAGAGAATCATCAACATACACCTCTCATATCCGAAGGTATAAAGCGTTTCCTCTCCGTTTTATAAATAGGCTTAAGTCTAATAAGAAATCTCGCCTTGAAAGGGGCTTAAGGTACCGCCTTGGGAGGACAAACTATTTCGTATAGTTTTGTCGCAAAGTAAGGCGCTGTCGTAGTTTAGCGAATCAGGGTTATCCTGAGGTGCCCTAACGGACTAATTACGGCGAAGACGGTTGTACGTCTCCTAACGGTACCGCCGCAGTGGAGCACAAACAGGAAACTATTCTTGTTGCTTTAACGGACTAAATACGGCGAAGGCGGTACCCACACACACACTCACGACTACAACTGTCGCAGTTCGGCCATTCAGGGATTATCCTGCGGTGCCCTAACGGACTAATTACGGCGAAGACAGTTGTACGTCTCCTAACGGTACCGCCGCAGTTGAGCACGAACGGAAATCATTTCTGTTGCTTTAACGGACTGACACTGAATTCGGCGAAGGCGGTACCTACACGAACCTCAGGAAGGGCAGCTGCACAGAAAAGCTAGCGCCCCGGAAAAGTAGCTGCACAGAAGACAGCCCCTTTTTCCACGAACCCCACGTCGACCGCACGGCGGTATCGACACTGGGTTAAATACTTTAATTCTTGACAAAATATTTACGTGTGCAATTAAAACATAAATCCTTCGTATTCCTTGTGAACAAACAAAGCGTGAACAACACTCCAAAAATACATTTACTACACGAGGCCATTCAATAACTGATGCACCTTCAAATGACCTCCTAACGTGTAGGCAGACGTTCAACCCGTTACGAATCCAACACAGTAAAAATCTACGATTTTCCAGGTATTGCTTCGTATAAAACGTGCCAGTAACCATTTCAGTTTTAACTATGACGAATACGAACAAGGTTATTTGCTCATCACTTGTCTAAGTTTGACGCTTTTTACACGAATCTGGGCTATCACTTAGCACAGCTTTCAGCACTCCCAGTGAAGCTCGCTAGTGATTTATGAAGATTTTCTCAAATTGTTCATAATTTCTTCGTTCAGTAAACCTCTATGCTATTCCTGCTAGAGTATAATTTATGTTTATGCCTAAAACCTTGAGTTTAAAAAAAATTTCAGAGAGTCAGATAATATTTTTGATTAACGAACAAAACGGATTCTGAACATGCCCCATGCAATTCCCTGAGCTTTTCAAGACACTTGCTTGTGCAACATGTACTGTACTGTGTATAAACCTTTGTTATAAAGATTGCCATTAAAACTAAGCGATGCAATTTATTTCTTCGATTTGAACACACTGATTGCTTGCGCTGAATAAAAGCACTTGGGTCGCTATGCGACGTAAAACTGTAAATCTATTTCAGAAACAATTTTATCACCAATGATGAATAGGAGTCCTTGAACTACAATGTAGCCAAAGAAGTTGATCACTGTATTTTTACATTCCATATATATACATATATTGCTTCAATTTATTTCAGAACTAATTTAATTTGTTTCCGTAGAACTGTTCAGTGTTCATGGCAATGGTCTAATAGTGGTTATCTAGTAGTAAAGACCTGTTTTGAAGGCATATAGATACGTAAATTTGCGTTTACGTCGGAAAAATGAAGACCCATGGCAAAGACCGTCAGAATATGATAAAAGACGTACCATTTGTTTTCATCAAAATAAAAAATCAACTCAGTAAATTACTTTAGTAACCGATGTATAAATCAGACCTAGACAGAGAGCAATAGCTCGTTGGAAAAAGTTTCCAACCGGTTCATCTCGTAGAAATCGAAAGACGCCCAACATTCTGGATGACAAAGGCAGGCGCTTTCTGAAGAGATCGGTGTGGAAAAATTGGCGTTCATCAACGCAAATGACAACTGACGAGTTTTGTGAAGGTTCAAAAACAATTTCTCAAAGGACTGTGCATCGAAAGTTGAACGAAATGAATTTGTACAAATGCAAATCTCCCAGGAAGCCATTAGTGCCAGCCGCAAATTGAAAAAAACATTTTTACTTCCTCGAAAACACCGAAATTGGCCTGTTGAGAACTAATTTAGTCCGATAAGTCTAAATCAACCTTTTTGCAGAACGATGAGCGTGTTAGGGTATGGCGACAGCCGCATGAAGCTGTGGATCCACCTTTCATCGTCCTATATGTTCAAGCGTCTTGTACTACTGTAATGCTTTGGGGCTATTTTTGCTGGAATGGACATGGATCTGCCACTTCCAGCAATAACCAAACGCACGCTCAGGACGATTATCAAGTACTTTCTGAACACGTTCATATTTCTATGAAGTTATATTTTCCAGTTGGCAATGGGACCTTACAAGACGACAATGCTCGTATCCATAGAGATAGATAAGTTAAAGATTGGTTTATTACAAATGAAGAAACATTCAAGCACATGAAATGGCCACCACAATCTCGTGATTTGAATCTCATTTAAAATTTATGGGATGAGTTTGAGAGGTACCTGCGTGACTCATCGCCCCGTTCTTAAGTTTTGACGGCTTAGAAGACAGGTTACTTCAATCATGACCAAAGATAGTAGTACAGAGTATCCAGGAGCTTACAGAATCAACGCCAGATGGAATGAAAGTTGCAATTATAGAGCTGTAGGGCCAAAGGGCATGGCATTCAATAGCTTCCTATTGAATCTCTGAACCACGTGACTTTTTTGAAGGGGTGGTAGCGTTAATGTAAGTTGCTTTTGAAACAAATCTGTACATTCAAAGTTAAAATCACGTTTTAGAAATGACCTGAAAAACGTTACTCATTAGGGACTCATTAAAGTGGTACATTTTACGAAGGACACTTCGAATAATCGATTCATTAACATTTTTCTATACCTCTTCACAACTTTTCTCGACAGCTTCGATGTACTTAAACACTCGAGTTCCAATTCATCTGAAGATTTGTCAATCTCTATTATACACTCGTTTATCTGACCAATAACTGTGGTAGAAAATAGACTGAGACTGTGACTGTGTAACTGTGGTAGAAAGCTCTTCATGAGATGAATTACGACGTTGTCTCAAAGGCTATTTCAACTTTGGATTAAATCAAAGTCTGGTAAGCTCATTACAGGACTGTAGGGTGCAAGATGTAATACACTGCAACCGTACTATAACACGGCTTGCAGTAATGACATTGACCTCGAATAACTAAGGTTGAGATTTAGACATTTGTTTCTTCAATTTTAAATGAATTCACAATAACATTATCCTGTCAAGTTTCGTTCACATGAAACTCTATCTAGCATCATGATTCCTTCATGTTCATAGACACAAAACATTTGTCTAACCTTCAACTGAACTCTACAAAATTATTTTGAGCATAGTGAAGATTGGCCGATTCTCTGGTTTTCAAGATTTCTCCTCGATCCAGCTTACAGTGGTCGGTCGCATTGACATCAACTGTGGGGAAAACGCCTTGATGACCACAAGCTGCACCATTGGAATTAGCGTGCCTATTTCACTCTAAAACGGCTGAGAAATTAACATTAAAACGAACCATGATCAAAATTACTAACTCTTAAAAAATGAGCGAAGCCAAAAATTTTACGTGCCTTGCACTGTTGCAATCCCTGTATCGCATGCGTTTACTATGGCTAGTGAATGCCACGAGCACCGATTGTTACTCAACACAGATGGGATATCCAAAAATGTGTGAGACTAAGCTAGGGTTCAAATATGGAAATTTGTATCATTGATTGTTGCTTTTTGCTTCTATGTTTCCTGCTGTGGTATCTGTTTTTACTCACAAAATTACCACGAGGATTTGTGCAAACCTTCAGAAATAAAGAAATAAAAGGGAAGAAAACACGTGAAAATATTAGGTTTTCGATAGAAAGGAGGTTATTATTTCAATACCTGCGAATTATAGGACAGCAGGCCAGAAATCAAACGCATAGTGTGGCGCAAATGTAAACAGCGATTCCCTTTGGCCGATAACGCATACCAGTCGCTTATCTTCGTTTCAGCAAGAAAAATTTTAAATAATTGATGGTTGCGTCTTTCATGAGGGGAGATGAAATAGTTAAACTCATGACAATTATCGCAATAAAACAGGAACTCCTGGAATTTGGATCACCGGTGCTGCCTCGATGATGCAGTGAGGAATGGTTATTGTCCGTGACGAAACGCAGGCGCCCTCCGCCGTTCGGCGCTGAACGGATGCTATCGAGCGATGACAGGTTTTCGAATGTGACGTGCGTGTCAGCTACTGATGTTCATCTATTTCATGCATGCCACACCAGCATTCGTGATACAGCCACCCAAACAGACAGCTCACAATCAGTTGTTTCCCGCTCCTCAGGCTTTCTGTTACAGCCCTGAAAAATTAACTGCAGTCTACGAAATAAAAACGAACAGAAACAGGATCGATGAACTCGGACCAACAACAGAAATTTCCGTGAAAGAATAGTGTGAAATAGAAATACTGAACTGAAATTTCCTCTGATTAAAAAAACAATACATCACACGAAACGAATAAGGTTTATTTTGACGGTATTTGGGCGATTTTGTATGAAACTTTCACCCAGTTACGATTTCCTAACATTATTGTCTGTTACAAAGACAACTGCGAGGTTAAATGGAAAACCCGCGGCCGAGTACAAGTTCTTTTGCTGATCACAAAGTTCTGTTAATGAGGGATTAATTTAATGAGTACGTGTTGTCATGCCAACATGTTTGGCGAGGTGTATGTCTCTCTCTTTCTCTCCCTCTCTCTCCTTCTCTCTGTTGCGAACCCTAAATCTAGTGGACACTAACAATTCTGCCTCATATCTAGGTTTTTCGGAGGGTGTTTTCGTTCACTTGAGGCACTGCTTGAGTATGGGCCTCGCGTTCGATTACAGCCCGTGTACGTGACGTAGCCAATAACGCAGCTAGCCAACACGTTTCTCATTTCTTATTCACCTTGAATTTTTCTCTCCGACACACAAACTAAAGCCCTAATGTTCCACAACCGCCAGTACGATTTCCCCGGGGTCGCTTGTGATGGGCGCTTCTGCTCTTCATATTTCGCATAAAAACGCAGTAAAAACAGACTTCGAAATTTTCTCCTCTAATTTTGGGCTCCTCCACTGTCTACATTACTACAATACCCTTCTTTTTCAACACATGTTCAAATTTCCTCCAATGGCTGTGGTGTGAATTCATTTCCTCGTTTTTTCTGCTCCGATTCTAGAATACTCGTATAATACGCTCATTTTATTAAAAATTTACCAAATAAACAGCGTAACATTCTCTTTGAAAATAGATGTCCTGTCATTCTTTTCCAGATGAGTATTTTACAAAATTGTATATATTATCCAAATTACAAATAGATCCCTCGCATTGCCTTCGTAACGAACGGATAAACTGTCAACAGCAAATTTATACTACCATTTATTAAAAGGAAACACGTTTTCCTGAGGAGATCAATCGAAAGGCGGGCTGATGAAAGACAGACAAACTCTGCTAATAGACAAACAACGCCTGACAAACTAAACTAAAGCCCTCCCTGCAGGTGCTGGTGAGGTCGCTGCGCGTGACGGCGCTCACGTGCGTCGGAGAGCAGTGGCTGCGCGAGACGGGCTTTGCGCTCTACTACGGCGCCATCGTCCTCAAACTCTACAGGTGGGACGGGTATTGTGACCTGCGGGTGCTGGCAGTAGCTGGTGTAGTGACCTGCGGGTGCTGGCAGTAGCTGGTGTGGTGACCTGCTGGTGCTGGCAGTAGCTGGTGTGGTGACCTACTGGTGCTGGCAGTGGCTGGTGTGGTGACCTGCTGGTGCTGGCAGTGGCTGGTGTGGTGACCTGCTGGTGCTGGCAGTAGCTGGTGTGGTGACCTACTGGTGCTGGTAG